>JAZHGK010005526.1:0-72996 GCA_037855215.1 Waitea zeae
TGTTGTTGTTGTTGTTGTTGTTGTTGTTGTTGCTGAATCTACATTTGTATACCGCAACAGTAAACTAAGTAAAAGACGCGGGTTCCATCCCATCTATTTCTACACAGGTGGCACGGGGAACTCGATTCCCCGTGCTAGACCAGATCACAAAAATATTTCTCGAGTTCCCCGTGCTAGACCAATGTAAACGGTGAAGCAAAAAAATCAGCAAACACCGGCCGCTTCTGATACGCGGAGATGATGTACGATGTGTGGTGCAAGAAGACGGAGGGTGTTTTCTTCAGGTAGTGGAAAAAAGCAGTAAAGATTGCTCCAATTATACATAGTGTTAAACAGTGCCCTTCCCAACAGCCGCCTTACAGTTCTTCACCTCCGAAAATTTGCAAAGATAGATCGGACAGCGGGGTACATACTTAGTCATCCCACATAGTTGCTGAGAAAAAAAAATAGATGGGAGAGATAAGAGGTTGCTATTCGAAATGTTCCATCCGCGTCGGCTGGATACCAAGCTCTCTGAAGATCAATGAGAACCGCCGGCGGCGCAGCTCGGCTTCTGCGCCCTCATCATCAACGACACATACGACTCGCCCAGTACGTCCGAATCGGCCCACGCGCCCCGCGACATGCACGTAGGTGTCCACGAGGCGCTCTGCATCGACGTCGAGCACGAAGACGTGGCTCAGCGCTGGAAGGTCGATCCCGCGGGTCGTGGATAGGGTGGCGACGAGCAGCGTCGGCCGGGCGAGCGCAGTGTTACTACCCGGCTGGAGTAAGTGCGCGCGCGTACCGTGCTCCTCTGTACGCAAGTCCAGTCCTTGCGCGTGTACACCCAGACCGCAGAGATCGTCCACCGCAGTTCGTACGTTTGAGCCAGCAGGTAGAACTAGGAGTGCGGCGCGGGGAACGTCCAGTGCGAACGTGGCCGCAACCGTCTCAAGCACGGCGGGGCTGAATGGCTGTGGCTTGCGCGAAGTGCTAGGCTCCGTGGATTCAGGTGGTCCTGGCTTGTCGGTGACATCCTCCTCCTCCAGGGGTGCGAACCCCTCTTCTTCCTCTCGCATCTCTTCCAGGGGTGGGTCTACGGACCCCTCAACATTCCTCGCTGTCCCGTCACGAGATACAAGCAACAACGAATGCAAAACCCCAGACACGTTCCCAGCCCCTGGAGTGGTCGCGGCGCCTGTTCCGTTTACCCAGGCCGTTTCCCCTGAGCTACGCTCGAGCCAGCCCGGGTGACGTATGATACTTCGCTTGAAGTGGTTGCGGAGTGTCGCGCTCGAGAGAATGAGCTGGAGTGGAGGCCTCGAGGCTCTCTGTCCCTTCTGTTGTTCGTCTTGTTGCTGTCTTGCGGCGAAGACTGTGTCTAACAACGTCACTGTGGGTGCGGGGTGCCTCGCGTGTTTACGCTCAAGCTGCTCCCGCTTTGTCTTGCGCACATTTGGAATAGAAGGGATGAGCGCGTCCGACTCATCTGCGACAATCGTTGAGAGCGTGTGCAGCTGGAGCGCGTCCGGATCTGTCTGCAAAATATCCTGTAGCCCAGTAGGTGTTCCGATTAATATATGGGGAGGATCTTCGCGGAGACGTGTGCATTGTACCAAGGGCGGATCGGAAGCGTTGCGCACACAAAGATGTGCAAGGGAAGAAATAGAGGTGAGAGCTCTGGGTAATGCAGAGGAAAGACGCTGCGTCCAATGGTAGAGCTGGTAGGCAAGATCCCTATGTGGTCTATACAAAAGTCTAAGCAAAATCGGCTTCAATAAGTTCCAGAGTACCTACACTATGATAAGCGTGTTGATAGGTGGCTTTGCTCCTGCGTCAACCCGAGCTCGATCGCATTTCTGAACGCGGGGTTTGTTCAAGACTGCAAGCTGTATACCATTCAAGCATCATACAGTTTAGGTACAATGAGACAACTGACCAATACGCCAAAAGATCTATTGGATTGTGTGTGTGCATATAGGTAATATTAAAGAGAAAAAAAAAATAAGTACTCACTTACCCGTGCCTGTCGCATCCTTGAGCAACACGTCCTTGCCTGCGAGAATGGCTGGTATGAATTTGGCTTGAGTTGGTGTTGGGGTCCTAACATCCGGAAACGCGTCCACAAGAGCGCGTGCGATGGGCTCTCGGATGCCCAGTTGTGCGAATGGATAATCTTGTTCTAGCACAGGCGAACCACGCGAGGTGTTGTGAGTGTTTTCAGCCATGAACCTAGTATTAGACCGCGCGACATCATCAACGCGTGCCGAAGAGTGAAAGCGTGCTTGGTAGTCCTTGCTGGTGAAAGCTAGTCGCCGTCCACATATTGCGCGTGTTGCAGCGAGCCCAAAGGGAGACGGACGAAGGAGACGAAAGATCGGAGAAAACATGGGCACTGTCACAGTTGTAGCTCGGAGGCCCGGATCCTTTTTTTTTTGTTCCGAGGACGCGCCGTGCACAGACTTCGTCCCGCCGCTTTGCTTCAAGCGCTCGCTACTCCAGCTCATATGCTTCAACGGCTGGCTGCCGCTGGGCAACAGCACGTGCTCAGGACATGGTGCGCTGCACATAATGGCCCAAACTTCCAATTGACTAATGTTCGGATTATAACAGTAGACCACCATGTGGACACCATCTTGAAGTATCAGCAACGCTTTGTCAACAGGTTCGGCAGACAAGCAGCAATCGTACTAGGCCATCTGCGTCTCGCGAACACGAATCAGGACCTAAGGCTGGCCCAAGTTCCTCTGCATCTACTAAACTCAGCTCCCATAACAACGCTTCCGCTCCTTCTCCTCGTCCTCCACCGATCAGCTTTCGCTCCGCCGACCCCGCTTCGGCATCGTCCCTCTCTGGCATATCAGCACGCATAGCATATCCCTCCCGTAATGTGCCTCATGTGTACGACTTGTCAGATACCACACGCTCCGTGCGTGCACACCTCGCCGCACAAGAACTTCCCAAGGCGCGAGAAGCTTGGCGCACGCTCGAAAAGAGCGGGTTGCTCGCGCATCTCGGACCGCCACAGCTGCACTCCATCGCCACTGCGCTCCTCGGCTGCGTACCCAAGGGTGACACAGATCTCGGCTCGAGTTTGAGCGTCGGCACAACGGATACCTCGGATACCTGGACACCGGCGGATGCAGCAGCTGCAGAAGACATTGCACTCTTCCTCGCAACGGCCCGCTTTCCCGACCCGTTGATCCACTGCATGCTGAGGCACCTTCGTCTGGGCGCATATAACGACGTCCTCGTTCTCTACGCACGGTACGAGCGATCTGCGGCAGAAAATGAGCTTTGGACGGAGGAGAGCGACGGAGACGCGGACGAGGTTGTCGCTGAAGTGGACGAGCCGGATGTCGACACAAGAAGCACGACACACTTCAATGGTCTTGCGAGCATTGGCACAGATTCAACTACGCCTTCGCGATACGCTGCACCGGGCGCGGCCGACCTCCGCCTTGTGGTGTATGCGGCGTATGCCCAGATGGGAGACTCTGTAGCAGCGTTACGGGCTCATCTCGCACATCCATTACGAATTTCATACATTACCACGCGAGCTGAGCGTTTCGCCGCTATGCACCTTGGATACTCAGCTTCAAATTCTGGATCTCATTCAATAGGCGGAAAACTTATTGCACTTTCCCGTCGCCTCGAAATAGCTCATCTCGTCTCGCATTCTATTTCGCTCACCCGACGCATCTCATATCTTGGACGTTCACATCAGACGATCAGAGTGCTCACAAAGTTGTACGACGACATCATGGCAGAACTTTCACCAAACGGATGGCTCGTGCCTATACAAGGGCAGGAGAACGACACCCGCCCGTTGCCCACCCCTGCGGAGATGTGGTCGTCGTTCGTGCACGCCTTTGCCCTCTCGTCACAACCTGAGCGCGTGGCTCGTGTTTGGGACGACATGCATAAGCACGGCATACCTCGAGGAGCGCGGGTGTGGGCCGCCCTCATCGGTGCATACGGCGCGTCGGGCGACGTTGGGGCAGTGCGGGGCGCATGGGCAGCTATGATTGAGGAAGGCGTCAAGCCAGACGCTGTAGCATACACTGCACTGCTTCCTATACTGTTTAACGAGGCTGCGACTCAACCAGCCGTCATCGTTGAGGCACTCGGCTTGTTCAACAACTTCCGCAACAGCGGCCCAGACCCGACGTCATCGGACACAGTCGCAGTCTATAACACGGTTTTGCACGGCCTACTCACGCGTAGCCGACCGCAAGAGGCGCGTGCGCTTTTTGACGAGATGCGGACAAAAGGACCGAAACCAGACGTAGTGTCGTATAATACTTTCCTCCGGTTCCACGCCCGTTCTCGTGACCTGCGTTCGCTCGGGGCGACACTCTCATTGCTCAGCGAAGATGGCATCGCTCCGGACGCTTTCACCTTCTCAACCATCCTGTCGGCGATGCTCAAAGCCGGCCGGCGGGACGCGCCAGCGCTGGTGGCGAGCGTGATGGAGCGAAACGGCGTACGCGCGAACGTGGCGACTTACACAACCATCATCGACGCACAGGTACGCGAGGGCGACGAGGAGAACGTGCGCGGGGCGTTCGAGCTACTCGAGAGCATGGAACGTGACCCGAGGAAAGAGGTCCGCCCGAACGAGGTCACGTACACGACTTTGCTCACGGGTGTCGCGCGGGGCGGGTTTTTATCCCCTGTGCTAGTGCAAGAATATGTGGACAGGATCCTAGCGCGGATGCGGGCGAGGGATGTCCACCCGAACCGCACGACCTACCACGTCCTCATGGCGAGCAGTCTGCGGGACCCATCGCCGGGCGGTCTTGAGCGCGCGCTGGGATACTACAGGGAGATGAGGAAGCGGAAGATGGCGTTCACGATGGATACATGGCAAATCCTTCTCAGGGGCGTCACGCGCCGCGGTCAATGGGCGGCGGCGAACGAGCTCGTAGACGCTCTGGAGACTGACGGCTTTGAGGCGCATGGGTCTTTGCTTGAGCTTATCGCACGGATCAGACGGGAAGGGCAGGTTATACGTTTTTAGCCCTAATTGCTGTTGTGGTAATGGACGGCCTGACAAGTACAAATGCGTGAACATAAGACTCCCCCACGGGGAATGGGGTTCAAAAAGTCCACCAAAACGATATGGGGGTGCATAATTGCGGGCCGGGGTGACGGTTAAGTTGATACTGAAGGGACTGTCGGAACCGCAAGCGGCGGGTTTGAGCCACGGAAGAATGTAGCGCCAAGCCCTAGACGCAGGTAGCGTTCGTACGCTAGAAAGGCAAAGCAACAAAAAAAAAAAATGAGGGTGGTGTCAGCTAAGAACGCGAAGTAAACTGACCCCAATAGGACGTCTTGCGACCCAGCCAGCGGCCGACGATGGGCAAGAGCACGATTGAGATGAGCTGCTGTAGCTGCTCCAGCGATTCTTCCCACTCTTTCTGCGCTAAGCGATATTCCTCCTCCGAGTCGTACACATCGGACAAAGAGTCAAGCGAGTATTCAGAAGATGGCATTCTCGTCGGCCCTTTCTGGTCGTGTCAGATTGCGAGCTCCGACGGCAAGGCGTCGGCGGGATCGTGGTGGCTTGCGGAAGAAGCGTGAGGGGGAGACCGGGGTCAATTTTCTGCGGCTGCGTCACCACCCGCTCGTGGCTCGGACCGCCGAGGCCGGCAAATAAGCACCCTCGGAGCGCGAACGACAAGTCCCCTCTTTCTTTCTCTCTCTCACCCTCAACTCGCACAGACCTCGATGCGCCATGCCCTCGCCTGCGCAAACGCATTCGAGGCGGCTCGTAGGCCAGCCTCTCCTTTATGCTATCTCTGTCTTTGCGTCTTTAGGCGTGTTTCTGGTACGTGGAGGCATTGTGGTAGTACGCTCTGGCACGCTGACAACCGTCGGTATAGTTTGGATATGACCAAGGGTACGCAGCGCCAGCGAAGCCTCTTATCACCCCCTCTAAACAGGCTTGTCCCTAGCGTCATGTCAGGCATTATCACAGGGCCCTACTTCAAACAGTTCTTCAATGATCCAGATCCTATCTCCTTAGGTACCATGGTCGCCGTCCTGGAAATCGGCGCTCTCAGTAAGGAACCAGCCTAGTGTTTGCTGGCACGTTTCTCTGATCCCCTTTTTTCTTCTTCGCCAAGTTACTTCACTTGCGGCAGGTCGCATAGGCGATCTCATTGGGCGTCGGGGGACGCTTTTCATCGGAGCCTGTATTTTCACCGTCGGCGGCGCCATTCAAACCTTCACCCTAGGCTTCAGAACTATGGTGCTCGGGAGAATCGTCAGTGGGTTTGGAGTCGGCTTACTCTCGTACGTCATTTTTCGTGCGCATTTTCCACCCGGCGTTGCTGATAATTGGTTTTTCCAGCACCATCGTTCCTATATACCAAAGTGAAGTTTCTCCTGCTGATCATGTACGTCAATCATGTGCATCAACCGGAGGTGCTTTCTCTTATCGGCGACTTCTTTGATATCAGAGAGGCGCACTTGCATGCATGGAATTTACTGGTAACATTTTTGGCTACGCATTTTCTGTTGTAAGTCTCATAAACGTGCCACTTGCTTTCTTGCTCACGATCGGGACTGGTACGTTTCTCAGTGGACGGACTACTTTTGTTCATTCATTACCTCGGACCTCTCATGGCGCATTCCGTTGTTTATGCAATGTGTCATTGGTGCCATTCTCGCTGCCGGTTCGCTTGTGATGCCCGAGAGCCCCCGGTGAGACACATGTATTCTTTTACCAATCGATTGCTTACCACCGGAGCCCTAATGTTTTAGATGGCTCATAGACACAGACCAAGATGATGCCGGACGTCAGGTTATCATAGACCTGCACGGTGGTGATCCTGAAGACCTCAAGGCGGACGAGGAATACCGCGAGATCAAGGACCTCGTGCTCGCTTCCCGCAGCGAAGAGCGCTCGTATAGCGCAATGTGGACCAAATACAAGCGTCGTGTCCTGCTCGCAATGTCCTCTCAAATGTTCGCACAACTAAACGGGATCAACGTCATTTCATACTACGCTCGTGCGTATGCTCGTCTCTCTTTCGCTTATTTGCTAACAGAGGACACGGTTTTCCTTATATAGCCCGCGTTTTCGAAGCTGCAGGTTGGATAGGGCGCGATGCAATCCTCATGACCGGCATCAACGCAATCATTTACATTCTCAGCACGCTGCCCACATGGGTCCTCATCGATCGCTGGGGGAGACGCCCTATTCTCTTGTCAGGCGCTGTTGTGGTAAGTATTCGAGTCGATGAATGTTTCAATGGCGACTCGGGTTGAACACGTTTCTTCGCTGCAGATGGCTGTCTCCCTTGGAATGACTGGCTGGTGGATGTATATTGATGTTGGGATCACGCCTCAAGCAGTTGTCACCTGTGTCATCATCTTCAACGCTGCGTTTGGCTTTAGGTACGAGGAACATTCACTGTCCCCTATGTTCATTCGGGTATTGACTGGTTTCTTCTTATAGCTGGGGTCCCATTCCATGGCTCTACCCGCCCGAGGTTGGTCCCACCCATCACACTTCCCTTAGATAACAGGCTTTAATCACCTATACCTACCACAGATTATGCCTCTTACTTTCCGTGCAAAAGGCGTTTCGCTATCTACCGCGACAAACTGGGCGTTCAACTTCCTTGTTGGCGAGGCGACACCGTATCTTCAGGAAATCATTCAATGGCGCTTATACCCAATGCACGGATTTTTCTGCGTCTGCAGCTTCATCGTTGGTAAGTCGTTTCTGCCACTGTTATATTGGGTATGCGACTGATAGCCCACCGCACTAGTTTACTTCCTCTATCCCGAAACGATGGGCGTTCCTCTCGAAGAAATGGACGCGGTGTTTGGCGAAGACGCTCGCGAAGAAGAAGAGGAGAACCGTTCAGAACGCGCCTCACTCATTTCCGATTCGCGCACCCACTCTCGTTCGCACTCCCTTGCCGGTTCGGCGTCTGGCAGTCCCAGCCGCGGCGGCGCGAGAAGGGCCGTGAAGAATGTCAGCACAGACCCATCTCCGGGTCTGCTGGACAGGTTGCTCGGGAGGGGAAAGAACCGAGCGGCGTATGAGAGGATTGCTGGCGAAGACGGCTAGGAATTAGCGGGGATGGGCCCAACGAGGGGCGAGGAAGAGGAACCCGATGCAGACCAGGACGCTGAGGGTGGGGAGCGAAGCGGGCGGATCTGAGCAAGAGAAAGAGAGACTGGGTGCACGCTGCGGTGCTCACGTCGACCTTCCTCTTTGCGACATTTCTATCGTCTGTTTGCAACGAGCGTCGCCTCGACTTGCTCATCCTCTGTGTTTGCCATCTTTCGTTCTCAACCTTTCCATTTCAACAGGATCCATCCCCGAGCACTCACTAATTGCATTCTGTTGCTTCACAATCCCTTCGCTTGTTCCTTTACCAATGTATGACATTACGACACAAAGTTTCAGTATAATCAAGTTCTTCAGTAACCAACAGTCTCGTGTCCCCGGAATCAATTCGCGATAGATGGTTGTGATTCAGATCAGTGGACCGTGGACCACGGCTCCATACTTTCCGTCGGTGCCTTGTGCACGTCGTGAGTGTACCCTAAATAGGTACCGCTGTCTTCTGGATCACCTGAAAATTTCTTTGCCTTGCGAGATGAACGCCTCCTACGCGTGGCTCGATGACACAGATCCAGCCCAGAAGTACGCCACCTGGGTGGTTGAACGCGTCCCTATGCTGGGCCAAGACACGAAGATGAAATTGCCCCTCTGAGTTTGCGGGTGCACCGACGCGTTTCAAGCCATCTGAAACGTAAAGACCTCTCTACGTGGCCCTTTGCCCAAATACGGCAGGCTCGGATCTATGTACTCGGCCTAATAGGGGCTGACGCATCTGCGGTGCTTTGTTAGGTCCCGTGACTGCGAACCCAACATCCCAAGAGCCTCAACCGGAGGTTGCCGACGAGAATAAATTCGGAAAGTTTTTCGTCCATGGTGAGTTTCCTCCACTCTCCTTTTATTTCTTTTGGATTTGTTCTCAGCAAATGGGTCCTTTACTTTATGCTGCTCTGCGCATACATATGTGTGCTCGTACGTGCACATGCGTGGCTGTAGCCACCACGCATCAACATCCGGCGCGAAGAGTGGGAGCGCAGACTGCATGATGCGACTATCGCGTCCAAGAGGTGAGCCTGTCGACTTTATTCGCTTTGGCTTTCTTGCTCCTCTTCGTAAAGGATGAACCAAAAATTGGGAATCTCTCTGAACTTGTTCATGATGAGCCTCAAAATTGCATGTATTATCTGAAACCCTTCCTCCTTCTTATGCCCCTTCACCTCTCGATATCTTTGCTGACGCACATATCACCAGCGACCTGAACAAGCTGATCATGGATTACCTCGTCATCGAGGGTTACAAATCCGCTGCGGAAGAGTTCAGCCACGAGGCGGAAGTCGAGCCCCCCGTCGAGCTGGGGAGCATCGAGAGCCGGATGGACATTCGGCACGCGCTCGAGCGGGGGGACGTCGAGAGCGCGATCTCGCTCGTGAACGAGCTAGACCCTGAGGTGAGCCGCATGTATTTCTGAGATGACTTTATTTCGGCGTCTTCGCACGGGGGATCGCCTGTTTCATCGCGGCGTCTTTCTTTGGACGATCACGACGTCACAAGGCTGAACAAGGCTACATGATTAAACCTGTTTTTTCATGCACCACTCTCAGAGTCTTCGGGCTCGGTGATGAGATAAAAACACCAAAACTTCAGTCTTCAATATGATTTTTGCCTTCGTCCCCCTTCCCCCCCCTTCTTCATAACTTCTTTCCTCCCTCGCACCCCCTTTTTTTCTTGCTCCTTCGCAACGGATCAACTGACTACGTCGGCGGCATCCAGATCCTCGACACCAATCCGTCGCTGTACTTTCAGCTGCAGCAGCAAAAGCTGATCGAGTACATCCGGCTCGGACGGACAGAAGACGCGATCGCGTTCGCGCAGGACGAGCTCGCGGCGCGTGGGGAGGAGAACCCGCAGTTTCTGGCGGAGCTGGAGCGTACGATGGCGCTCCTCGCATTCTCGTCCTTGCCCACGCTGCCCGCGGGGTTGGACGAGCTGCTCTCGCCCGGGCAGCGTGTGAAGACGGCGGGAGAGGTGAACGCGGCGATCCTCGGCAAGCTCGGACAAGGACAGGAGACGAAGCTGGCGCAGTTGCTGAAACTCATGTGCTGGGGCGAAGCGATGCTCGCCGAACACGCGGACTTCCCTCGGGTGAGTAGATCCCGTTCTTTTTTTTTTTGCGAGGCCGGAGTGGCGTTCATAAAAGAGAAAAAAAAAGGCGCATGTGCTTACGTGTTTTTTTCTTTTCGTACCTTCTTTTTCTTTAATCTAGATTGAGCTTTATGAAGGCGGCACGGCAACCACGGGAGCGCCGTCGGTGAGTGGTAGGACGGAGGAGACAGATGCGACGATGAGGGAGTAGGCTGGGTATTGATTTCTGGCGTTGTGTGAGTTGCCATGTAAGAGACCGGTGGAATGAAGTGTGTGGGGGTTGTCAAGTGTGTAGGATATAACGCGTAGAAGGGGCTGGGAATTTTTGTTGTTGTTGCTGTCGTTGTTGTATCTGTATGTATATAATTTCTTTTCCGCGGGTGTTTTTTTTTCTGTGCGGAACAAGAGAAAGAGCCGTTGAGGCGGGATGAAACAAATGGGACGCGTGCGGAAATGAAGGGAAATGTTCTGTAGAAGAAGGGAATGGAACTGATTATGACAGGGTGTTTTGTGGTTGGGGCGTGTTCACCTCGTGGGAGGGGAAGAGAGCTGTGGTCGGTGTGTGTGTGTGGAGGGCAGGAGTGTGAGGTGAGCGAGGGTGCGAGAGTGTCAGGGAGAGAGGCTGAGAGGGAGAGGGCGCGGTTTGTAGGCCCGAAGCGGGTGCTCAACTGACCGGGCCAGGTCTTCCCCCTTCCACCGCCGCCTGCCCAGAGGCCATCACCCCCCCTCCTTCCCTCCTCCTCCTCACCGTCCCCCTCACCGTCCGTCATACCATCCTCTCCGCGCATACAGCTCGCGACATCGTACGTCAACGTGCAAAACACAGAGGACAGCATCGTGCCTGGCAGCCGACCGCTCCCTCTCCCTTCCGTTGGCCACCCCCATACCCAGACGCCCATCGCCTCTGCCAACCCCCCCCCCACTCCTCCTAACGACCCATCCGCCCTCACACGCCTCCTCTCCTTTTCTTTCTGTTCATGGCCGCCGATTTGTCCACTCGCCCTTCCAGGCGCGTCCTCCTGATCGCAAACCCGGACGACAACGACAGCGACTACGCTCCCATCCGGCCTGTGTATCGGCCGCCCAATCCGGCGGTGCCGGCTCAGTCGCAACCTGTCTATCAGCCTCAGCCATTTGCGCATCCTCAGCCCTCAGCGCCTCCTCCTCCTCAGCTCCAGCCGTCCAAGCGATACGACTTGCCAGATGGGAGGACCCAGCAGGCTATCGTCACAGACTTTCCTCGTCAGACCCACCCGTACTCCAACCCGCCGCTCTCGTCGCCCTCGACTTCCTCTTCCCCCGTCGTCGAGTCCACTCCTCCGCCCAGCACTCCAGGGCAAACCTCTCTGCCCGACTTCAAGGACATTCCGACTTCGCGCAAAGAATTGGTATGTCCTACCTTTTTTTAAAAAAAATAAACGAGTCATCTTATCTGGGTTCTGGATAACTGATTTGTGTTGTTATTTTTTTCGCTTTTTTTAAAAAAAAAAATGAAATGCGTATAGCCATTCAGCCCACCTGCCGTGGCACCCGTGCCGCCAGTACGGAATCCCAGCGCTCGCAATGATAAAATCGTCATCATGGCCACGACAGAGGGAGATCGCCTGACGATAGTAGACATTACTGGCGCAGCGAACGCGGCGTTCATCCGGGAGAAAATATTTAGCAAAGTGAGCAGCCTAAAATCGCTTTTTTTTTGCGATGAAACGCGACAATCGGATTCGCTGACGTGGGGTTTCCCTCTCCAAACAGCTCATGATTTCTGACGAGGATCAGCCAAACTATTCGATGTATCGTACGGAGATTGGCTCATACGCCCTGGGAGACGCTTTGACCGACGACGAACTGCTGTCTCTGTGCCTTGAACGTGGAGATGAGAAAGGCACCGTCAAGCTGTTTGTGAACCAAGTTCACGCGCCCGTGCACGAGCCCATCCCGACTCCTGCCATCCCTCTGCCTATCGAGACCCAAAGTGCGCTCACCGCGCCGCTTCGTCCCAAGCGGCCGCGCGCCACCTCGCGCCACGGCAGCATTTCGTCTGCGAGCGATCGCAACGGCCAGGACATCACGGGCAGCTACGATGCCTCCGTCTCTGATGACTATGACGAGAACAATCACTCGACCATGCGTCCCTGGCAGGCCGTCGCGCCAGGCTCTCTGCCCAGCCAGCCTAGCTTCCCGACTCCGAGCCCATACAACCCCGCAAACGGGTCGGACATCCCGCGCTCATCGTCGCCCATGGGCAGCAACGGCGTACCCTACACGGGGGAGCCGCTACGCATCCATCCCGAGCGCCCCCGCAATGGGTCGATGCCGCCACCGCCAGTCCCCTTTGCTAACAACTCCCCGCGTGCGCCCGAGTTCGCCGCGCCGTACGAACCGCCCGTGTCCGACCGGGTGCGGCACCGTCTGTCCGGATCGGAGACGGTGCAGTCGGACGGGTCCTCGCGCAACGGATTTGAGCAGAGACGTCCGCCGTATGCCGTGCCAGAACCGCAGCAGCAACAGCAGCAGGCACCGCTACCACGGGTACCTAAGGAGCGCCCAAGGGCGGCGCGCACAAGCGACACCTCGGTGTCGTCGCAGCGCACGGCGCGTGGAGGTGGGGCCGACTCGCCAGAGTGGCCCACGGGCGGATCGAGCAGCTCGGGCGGAAGGAGGGAGGAGTCGGTTCCAGTGCCGAAACGGGAGTTCCTCGTGAAGCCGTCACAGGCGTCGCAGCCGTCACCACCGCCTCTTGTGCCTCAGCAACAGCAACAGAACAAGTGGCAGAAAGATTCGCCGAGCACGTACAAAGCGTCACCACAATCGAGCGCGCCGTTTCCGACCATGCCGTACACGATTCCGCAACACCCACGGATGGCTCCTCCTCCGCCACCTGTCGCGCAGGCGATGGCGCCCGAGTCCAGACGCCCGTCGACGGGCCAGAACGTGCCGTACGACTGGGTGACGGGGAAGATGCAGATGCAGATGCAGCGGGGAGATTCTCGGCCTGTGCTAAAGTCGGCGAAGAGCACGAACGACCTGAACAACATAGGTGGGATAGGTTCTCCGACCTCCGGTGCTATCCCGCCCAACCTGCAGCCGGGCAAGCCAATGCGACAGCCGAGCCAGGGGTCGTTCAAGGGTGGTGCGCCCACTTCGGCGCGTGCGTTGCCCTCCCCGGGCATACGGTCTCCGCAGAGCATTCCGTACAACCTCAACGACAGCGGCCCGCGTCCTGTCCTGCCGTTCAGCAACTCGACCTCCAGCATGCCGTCAATCTACCAAGGAGTTGTCTCGCCTTCCAACAACAACGACGAGAATAGCCCGGTGGGGCTCTCTCGCCGGGGCGCGTTCCAGTCACGTTCTGGGTTCCCGCAGATGGGAACCGACCCAAACACGCGCAAGTCGCCGACGAACATGGGCCCTATCGCACACGACTACATCCGCCAACAGCCGCAACGATTTCCTCGCTCCGAGCCGGTACAGAACCAGCAACGCCGGCACGCACCGTCCGTCAGCCGGGGCACAGACTCGACTACCGTCTCGCGCAGCCCGCCACGCAGCCCCGTGAGCCCACGCGGCCCGTCTCAGCCGCCCGCTCGCGAGCCAGGGCTGTACGCGCCCACCGAGCAATACTCAGGCTTCGGGTCCCTCCAACGCAAGCCTTCGCGCCCGCTGCTGAACGAGGACGACTTGGAGAGCACGGTTAAGGACCCAAGTCAACTCGCCGCCCTCATAAACACGAACCAGTCCAACACAGATGGCGAGTCGACGATGATGGCCGTCCGGCGAGCCGTCCCTCCCGCCCAGCCCGCGCCCTCCATGCCAATCCCCGCGCCGCCGCAAGTGACCGTCGTGACGCCGCAGAACCCACTCACGCCCATCCAGGTCGGCGGGTGGTCTAATCCGCACCGGAGGGACGACACGTCGGACGAGGAGTCGGAGGAGGGCGACTCGGGAACGCTCTGGAAGGAGGAGCCACACAGCAACCAGCCGTTCCACCACGGCGCCAAGGTGGACTTTACGCGCCCGCCGGCAGAGGAGATGTACGAGCGGCTGGAGGCGTTCTTCCCCGCGCACAACCTCGACGAGCCGATGTTGGACGCGACGTCGGGTGGGACGTCGCCGACGACGACAGAGAGTCCGACGTTCCCGCTCCAGCCGAACGCGAACGGACCGCCAATGCCGCGCAGGCCGAAGAAGTCGATCCGTATTGTCGCGGCGGAGGGCAAGAAGCGGATCTCGCGTGTGCCTGGATTTGCGGCGGGGAGCACCGCGGCGGACATGTTGCGGAAGCGGAGTACGAAGCTGTGGGGGAGCAAGCTGGAGGAGGTCACTTCGGCGCAGGCGCAGTCGGAGCTGTCGGTGTCGGCAGCGCCGGACTCGCCATCTGCGGCGGCCCCTAAACGTAAGTGAAGACTTTTCAGCTAGTGCGCGGATCTCATTCTCTCCATTGCAGCCATCTTCAAATGGGTGCGTGGCGAGCTGATCGGCAAGGGCACCTACGGACGCGTGTATTTGGCGCTGAACGCGACGACGGGAGAGATGATTGCCGTGAAGCAGGTCGAGATACCACGTACGGCGAGTGACAGAGAGGACACTCGCCAGGTCACGGTCGTTGAGGCGCTCAAGTCTGAGAGTGAGACGCTCAAGGACTTGGATCACCCACATATCGTGCAGTATCTTGGGTTCGAGGAGACGCCGAGCTTCCTCAGCATGTATGTTTCGCGCTTTTGCGGTCATCGCAGGCTAATCCTTGGATGCTGACCTGATTTCATAGCTTCCTCGAGTACGTTCCTGGTGGTTCTGTTGGCAGTTGTTTGAGGAAACACGGCAAGTTTGGGGAGAACGTGAGCAAGTCGTTTACCAAGCAGATATTAGAGGGGCTGGAATACCTTCACTCGAAGAACATCCTCCATCGAGTTCGTGCTTACCTCCTCGATCTGAATGTCTTTTCAATGCTGACTTTGGCATAGGACTTGAAGTCTGACAACATTCTCGTGGAGGCGAATGGAATTTGTAAAATTTCCGACTTTGGCATCTCCAAGCGAACGGACGCGATGGAGCAGGCGTTTACCGCCATGCAGGGTACTGTCTTCTGGATGGCTCCAGAAGTCGTCCAGCCTCAAGGCAGAGGCTACACGTCGAAGATTGATATTTGGAGCGTTGGATGTGTTATTTTGGAGATGTGGGCTGGCCGACGTCCCTGGAGTGACACTGAAGGGTTTGCCGTGATGATGAAGGTAGATACTAGACTGTCTTATGCCACTTTCATGCCGACTCACGCTACTTTGCAAAGCTGTTCGCCGCGAATTCCGCTCCGCCGGTACCCCCCGACGTGCGCCTGAGCCGCGAGGCGGAAGACTTCCGTCTCTTATGCTTTAAACTGTGGGTGAAGGTTACTCGCTTCTGTACCGTGTATCTCACCGATTCTTCTTCAGTAATCCTGATGAGCGACCACCGGCCTCTCAACTCAAATGTCACCCATATCTAATTCACGATCAGGGATGGTCGTTCACTGGAGATTTCAAAAGCTGAATGATTTATGCCACGGACATTTACATTCCATAGTTACACCTGCATCTGGAAATCACTCAATTTCTTTTTTTTCATTTGTTTGTTCATCCCTTTGCCATCCATTGCTTTTTGTTTTGTTTTCCTTTGTCCTCATCGCTTCGATCTCTCTTTTTTTCCCTTTCGTTTTGCATCAAACCCACGCCTACCTGTCGTAT
Source organism: Waitea zeae (assembly GCA_037855215.1). Classification (NCBI taxonomy): domain Eukaryota; kingdom Fungi; phylum Basidiomycota; class Agaricomycetes; order Corticiales; family Corticiaceae; genus Waitea; species Waitea zeae. The sequence continues at coordinate 15,928 of JAZHGK010005526.1, forward strand.
ATGCTTTTATGTAACCATAATAACGGTTCTCCTGTAGGACAGGCGTTATCCGGATTTAGCACCGCCTAACTCGGCGTCAGCTGCTTTTTTTAGAACGAAGCGGTGCCAAAACTGGACTGAGCAACCAACGATTAATGAAATGACGTACCAGCACGGCTCCAGCCTATCTCACTTCTCTGTCAACCGCCCCCTTGAGCCACTCTTCCGCTAATTTGGCGACCACACTACTGCTACTTAGTTCATTCAAATGTCTGGAGACGACAAGAAAGACACGAGTGATGCTGCGGCTCCCAAGTCCGATAATTCTGGTCATGAGCACACTAATGCCGCCGCACAGTACTTGACCCCAAGCGTGCGCTGGAACGACGCAGCAGTTCATACGCAGGCGAAAGTGAGTGGGCCTAGTATTTTGCATGAACTGACTATTCAGCTTTCCTCCTTGCAAAGGTACTATCGGAATCGGCTGGAGAGGGTCCGTCGTCGGACAATACTGCTCGTGCAAGATGGAAGCGTGCTATATTCTATGCTCAACGGTCAGCCACTTGAGTCAACTCTAGGTCTGGTCACTGAGCACTGCTAATTCGAGCGTTCTACTCTTTGTAGGCTCGGTGATCCTGACCGTATGCTCGAAGGGGCTGGCTACGATCCAGGGGAAGAAGACATGGTTCGCAAGAACCTCGAAGAGCAGCATTGGTTGGAGATGATTGACAGGTGGGGCATCCACATGTTCCTTTTTTGATGCGAACGCTCATTCATATCATCTCGCAGCAAGCACCGCTATGGCTCAAATAGTGCGCTACTTACAGTGTTCGGTTTGTATGCCTGCAGAAAGTGACCATTGTTTACAGTGAAGGTCGGTCTATGCGTTGCACAAAGTGAAGTAATGGCTCATCGGTCGCGTTCGCCAAGTTCTATCATCGGGTGTGGAAAGACTCTGACACCACGGAGAACTTTTTTTATTGGTACACAACTTACACAGCCGCTTTGGGTCTACACGCTGATAATTGTGAGTAAACTATAGGCTAGATGAAGGCGGAGGGAAAGACTTATCTCTGAAAGAGTGCAGTCGTGAGCAACTAGACTCAGAGGTGAGCTTCTGTGGTGAATCAAAAGGCACGCTGCTGACTAGATGCCTCTCAAGTGCATAATGTGTGTTTCAATGCTTCATCGTGAAGCATGCTACTAACGAGCTTGCAGATACCTGTCCTCTGAACAACGTGGGTTATCATTGCGCTACTTATTGCTAACCAGCTTAGACGTTTTACAGGACTGAACTACCTCGTTCGTATTGATGAGCAGGGTCGCCTGCGTTGGGCCCGAAACGACACCCTCGTCGACACGAAGGCAGGTAGGTGGAAGGACTCCGGAAATGGACAGGGCATCGTGCCAATGGATAGTTCCGATGGTGCCGAACCCAAGCCAAGCTTCCGCCACAACGGGGGGACCGTCTCTCCTGCCAGTTCGTCCAGTTCACTTTCCCAAGTTGCGGCGCAGCATTATGGCGACCAAGAGATTGAAGGTAACGCTGTCACACGGTGGATCAGGAAGAACTTCACGCGCAAAGGTGTCATGGTGAAGCTGTTGCGCAAAACAGTGAAACGAAACACCTGGATTTATGTTTCGGTATGATGCTTTAACGCTAAAGTTATATGCAGTTGACTGATTATAATTATTTGACAGGACAAACAATGTAAGTGAATTGGCGCATCTACATACCTTTCTGAGTCTCATTTGCTATTTCAAAGTCAACATTTTTATTGGGATCAAAGGTTGTATTTTTTGAGATGCTCTCAACACGTCCGCCCACTGACTTTGATCCACAGAGACTGGCCATTTCCAGCATTCTTCATTCCTTGCCGGTGGCATTGCAACGTCTGCAGGTCTCATTTCCGTAAAGCTCGGCGTTATCCGCAAGCTTTCACCTCTTTCAGGACATTATCGGTGAGTACATCCCCGTGCCATTTCTTATTTCATCTCAAGCCGACCATGCTATAGAACTTCTATCGACGTAAGTATCCTAGAGTATAACGCTATACTAGCATGTTAATTGCTTGATCCTAGCACTTTCGTCAATTTATCAAAATTCTGGATGAAAGAGGCGTCGACATGCACAAGGCGGAGATCAGTCGAGCTGAGCTTGCACTTTGGGGGTCAGTAAAATACTGCAAATTCTCAGGTGCCATAGACTCACAGATAGATCACCTACAGTATCGAGCACTTGACCAAAGCTCAAAAAGCCAAGTCTCGTATGATACAAGATGGTAAGGTAGCTGTGAAAGATGTTGTAGATAAAGGGCGCACCACGTCCAGCAATACGGACGAAGGACATGTCGATCAAGAGACGAAGTCGAAGAAGCCAGACCAATAGATTCAGAGCATACTAGTCTTGTTGTCTCGCTTTGTACATATACCCGCTTATTACTTGTACCTATGCCCGTGTCCATTTGCCTTTGACATTACTAATTCCGACTGGAAGTGCGGCTTTTTCGTCATAATCGACCCATTCACCTTCAGTGAGATCGACTTCTGAGAAAACAGTACCAGATTCGGCCCCTTTACACTTCCATTCTCCCTGGAAATATTCTTCAGCGTAAATAAAATGAAAGTGGTCGCGTTTTTGCTACCTTAGGGTTAAAGTCAACAAACTCGAGACCTCGGCAGTCAAGTATGACGAAGGGTGCGAATTGGCCATTCGCTTCGACAGTGTAGGCCAGAGTGGGACTGGCAGACTCAAATTTGGCGGAACTTTCCCTCTTGCAGAGGCCACAGCGCCAGACAAAGTTTGCAGTGTTTCCCTTTCCTCCTGAAACTTCGCGTTCCTCCTGCATATATTGAATAAATTCAGCATTGGTCTCTGCAAAGTGGAAGCAGCCGACCTCTCGGTTCATCGACACGAGCTTTGGGTGCACCTCATTGCAGCTAGTGCATTTAACCTTATAGCTCGATTTGATTATCGCTCTTATTGTTCGATGATAACTGGACAAACCTGGAAGAAGTAGTCGAATTCTTGACCGTTCAATGGCTCAAGATCGGTAACATTCTCAAGATCGGCCTTGATTGACAAAAGCAGTCGCTATCATCAAGATTGATAACATTTCTTGTTTCAGCGACGGAAGGGTTACTTGCAACCATCACAGCAAGCCAGGTACTTGAACCACGAGTAGCCAAGTGAGGTTTGAGGGAAAAGGGGCGGTGGGCGCCAAAAGTCGAAGAACCCCGACAACACCTTCGGAGGAAGCAAATCCCTACTCGCTTCCTGCTCCGATATTGGCGAGTCGCGTCTTTCCCTTTCTACAAGCTATGCGCCCCGCCATCGCCGCCCTTTCTCGTACTGTGCCCTCTCATGCACGTCTGTTTCACTCAACAGCACGTGCTGCTATGCCCCGCGCCGTAATACGCGGCGCCAAGGTCCAAACATTCACTCTGGATGACTTTGTCGACGACGGACCGACACAGATGGACACTACGGCGGCTGGGCACCACATCATTCAGCAGCAGCGGGAAGACTTATACTATATGAGGGTGATTGAACATGAAATGCCGAAGCTTGTTGGTGAGCCACCCTCAGTTTGTGTATCTTCAGCTCATAGCTTAGTTATTGTAGCACTTCGGAAGCCATTTGTGCCACCTTCGCCAGAAAATCCTCTTATCGTCCGCTCTGTGACCTACCTCGGCGAGGAGCACCCAGCTTCAGTCAAACGGGTCGTAGTTGTACCTGTCGCCCATTTGCCTCTCCGTAGCGAGGCTGCCATCCATAAACTCAAGGTCCTCGCCGGCAGCCGTTGGACACCTGACCCTCCTAAGGACGCCGGCGTCGGAGCTGGAGAGGCAGCGGGAAAACACGGATATCTTAAGGTGTCCTGCGAAGACTTCCCTAAGCCGGCAATGAACTTGAAATGGATCAGCGACATGCTTGATAGGCTTGTGAGAGAAGCAAACGTGCGTTTCCTGATGGCCTTTCTTTCCGATCAAATTAAATAAACGACTTCATATAGAACAAAAAAGACACTTTCGAAGACGTTCCCGTTGATTTGCGTCATTTCGAGTCCAGGCAAAGGAAAGCCAAAAACGGGGAGCACAGGAAGATTCGCGCTGGCCATAGGCCCACAATCCGTGACTTCCCCAAGGAATGGCTCCCCGATGCATTACCTACGCCCTCTACTGCTGCAGCATAGATCGCTCACGTTAATACATAGTTTTTGACATTTGCCCGTCTCAAAGTCTATGTGGATCACGTGTGACAAGAAGTTTATAGCCCGGTCTATGGAAATTGAAAACTCCGTTTGTTGCCTTCTTACCACTTTCAGGAACCCGGAAACGCCCTACACAGCCAGCAATGTCGAACAAGCTGCGAGCTTCTGTGGCTCAAGCCGCCACAGCTGCTTATAACTTGGAAGACACGCTCCAAAAGTTGGAGCGATTAACTCGCCTCGCGAAGGAACGCGATGATTCTCAACTAGTTGTTTTCCCTGAAGCATTGTGAGTATTTGACAACATCACCCAAACAGTTGTGAAGAGACCCTTGTAGCATTGGAGGATACCCAAAGATGTCTACTTTCGGTGCTGTTGTAGGCGATCGTTCCGCTGCAGGCCGTGACGAGTTCCTTCGTTATCACGCCGCGGCGATCGAGGTGCCGGCCAGTACCGCAATTACTCGTCTCGAAACACTCTCGAGAGAGACAGATGTTTTTCTGGTAGTTGGTGTGATTGAACGAGACGGAGGTACTTTGTATTGCACGGCCGTTTTCGTAGGCCCCCAAGGTTATGTAGGCAAACATCGGAAATTGCAGCCCACAGCGACGGAGAGGCTAATCTGGGGACAAGGTGGGCGTAAACCCGGTTTGCCAGGAGCTGAGCACCGATTGAAGGAAACTATGAACAGGTGATGGCAGCACATTGCCTGTTGTCAGCCAGGCATTTTCTGGTCCTGTCACCGCTTCTCTTTCTGCCGCGATATGCTGGTATTTATTTATTTTTTTGCCAAATTGTAGTGTGCTTGAACTGAGTGTTCAACAGGGAGAATTATATGCCGTTGTGTCAGTATTCAGAGCCTACTGATGCCAGCACTTGTTTAACTTTTGTTACCAGTGCGGACCTACTATTATATGCAAGGTGTGCAAATTTATTGCGCACCGACTGTAGATGCCCGCCCAGCGTGGCAAAACACAATGGCACACATCGCACTCGAAGGACGATGCTTTGTGTTGTCTGCGTGCCAGTACAGTCAGGAGTCTGACTATCCCCACGACCATGCCGTGGCGGATCCATCGAATCGCCACCCAGAAAATGTTATGATCGGCGGCGGATCGGTCATTATCAACCCGTTTGGAAAAGTACTAGCAGGACCGTTGTTGAACGCAGAGGGAGTACTCACAGCCGAGCTGGACCTTGACGACGTTATCCGGGGTAAATTTGATTTAGATGTAGTCGGCCACTACGCTCGGCCTGATGGTGAGTTTGTTTGTGGACAAATTCAAAGGGTCTTTCGCCCATAACGCCTTTGTTTAGTGTTCCAGCTCCACACACCTGGCGTCCCACATAAATAAACTAATGGAAACGGGCTGTATGTACCTTTTCCACAAGGCTGTTTGTGTCCGTAGGCCTATCTCTGTATAAAGTTGAAGCATGTGCTGCCACGTTTTTGATCACAACGCATATCGCTCTACACGCTCCTTTTCAACCCTTGCATACTTTACGCATCCTCGACAATGTCTTCCCCTGCCACGTCCTCACGCACACCCTCACCATTTTCCTCGCCCACCGCCTCCCCGCGGGCTACAAAATCATCCTCGCCGAGCACATCACCCCGGCGTTACGCATCCACCCACCACGCCTCTGCGGACGCACGGGATGCGGTCACGCAAGCGCTGGCAAATCGACGGTCACGGCGGGAGCGAGGGCCCCAGCCGTACGTGAAGCCGCGTCCGCCCACGTCAGAACGGTGGCAGGTGTCGACGGCGGGGCTGCTGAGCCCGCTCAAGCCTGAAGGGCGCACGATATACGGCTTTGGCCTGCGTTTGGAGGATACGCCGGAGGAGCGGCCCGCACATCTCTGGATGGAGGAGATTGCCGCACACGAACACAAAACAAGGGCGGAGAGCGGGGATCCCGTCCTTGAAGCCGTCGCTGGAGTCGCAGCGCGGAGGGCGCTCATCCAGTCATCAAAACCGATCAACCTCTTGCCGTTGGTTTTTTCGAACCCAGAGATCCCCAGCTGTATCACCACCGCCATCGACGGCCTCACAAAAGAAGAGGAGGAGCTCTGGGATCAGTTTATCAATCCTGATGCCTTTATCTAATCAAGCACTTAAGAGTCTGGACACACTTTCGATGCACTTCGCTGGCCAATTGTATGCTCGCTGTGTATGTTACTTATATAATATGTAATCTTCTGATGACCACGAGATCAACGAACGTTTTTTTTTTTTGCGATCTTCTGCCTCACTGCTTCAGCGCGCAGAGAAGCAGAGGCCTGGTGGCCGACTTGAGCTCGGGAGAAAGAGAAAAAAAAAACCTATTTACGAATGCACGTTCAATACACACATCGCCATGTCTATCAAGTCCTCGCGACGTATTCCGTGGGTGAGTAGAGAGGGAGAGGAGAGAGGAGAGAGGAGAGAGGAAAGAGGGAATTATTTTCTGTTTTATTTTTTTTTCGGAGTAACGGACAGCATTGAAGTTGACTCTTTGACGTTTTTTGTGAAGTGTCGTTTAGAAATTGTTTTTACCGAGACCTCGGCTCCAAGTCGTCACGCGGAACCCAACGACGGCCAGCCAAACTCAGCTGGACCCTTCCTCCTCGTTCGACACCACCCCCGCCGCCGACCGCCAAGTCAGCCCTCTTCCCCTACCCCCATTCCACGCCGCCTGACCCCGTAAAATACCCCTCCTTCCCTAAAGATGTCTGATACCTACTCCTACACGAACGGTGGCGACGATTACGGCGTCGGTAACGGCTCCACCACTTCCCTCCCTCCCGCCCAACCACAGGTGCCCGCAGCCGGCGTTATTCGCAAAAAGCCCATGGGTTTCGTCGGGTTCTCCAACCTGCCGAACCAGGTTCACCGACGCAGCGTGCGTAAAGGGTTCCAATTCACTGTCATGGTCGTCGGTGAGTGCCACGTTCGCCTGGCTCCGTCGCGTCGTACCGTCGCTCATCCCCGCTGGCACTGTCCCGGCACGTAGGCGAGTCCGGTCTGGGCAAGTCCACGCTCGTTAACACGCTTTTCGAGACCAAACTTTACGCTCGCAAGGAGCCCGTTGCCCCCAGCGCCGAACGCTCGAAGACGGTCGCCATCGAGAGTATCAGTGCTGGTAGGTACCCACACGGCCTTTCTCGCGTTTTCGCTCACGAGCTTGCCAGACATTGAGGAGAACGGCGTTCGTCTCCGCTTGACTGTCGTCGACACGCCAGGCTTTGGTGACTTCGTCAACAACGACGACAGGTGAGCTTTCACAACCTCTCTTCCGGAGAGGCCGTGCTAACTCGTCGCACAGCTGGAAACCCATTCTCGAGAACATTGAGTCCCGCTTTGACGCCTATCTTGAGGTGGAGAACCGCGTCAACCGCCAAAAGTCGGTTGACAACCGTGTGCACGCATGTCTCTACTTCATTCAACCCACGGGCCACTCGTGAGTCACGAGTAACGCTACGTCAGGCTAGCGCTTAATGTTTTCTTTTCAGCCTCAAGCAGATTGATGTCGAATTCATGCGCCGCCTTCACGACAAGGTTAACCTCATCCCTGTTATTGCCAAGGCTGATACCATGACGGATGAGGAGGTTCGTGACTTCAAGACACGGGTGCGTGGATTTTGTTCCCCTTCTCACAACCTAATCGACACTAACTTTGTACCCTTCAGATCCTCACCGACATCGCGCACCACGACATCCACATCTTCCAGGCGCCCTCGTATGAGAACGAGGACGAGGAGAGCATCGCAGAGATGGAGGAGATCATCTCCAAGGTTCCCTTCGCCGTTGTCGGATCAGATGATTTCGTGCGCACGCCTGACGGGCGTGAGGTCCGCGGCCGTGCGTACCCGTGGGGTGTGGTCGAGACAGACAATGAGGAGCACTGCGACTTCGTCAAGCTCCGCCAGATGCTCATCCGTACGTACATGGAAGAGCTTCGTGAGCACACCAACAATGTCCTCTACGAGAAGTGGCGCTCCGAAAAGCTGCTCAGCATGGGTATCGCGCAGGATTCTACCGTGTTCAAGGAGATCAAGTACAGGGTTTCCCTTTATCCTTATCTTGATCACACATCTGACCGTCTGTACAATCTTGTAGCCCTGCCGCTCGCATGCAGGAGGAGCGTGTCATGCACGAGGCGAAGCTCGCCAAGATGGAGGCCGAGATGAAGATGGTCTTCCAGCAAAAGGTGCAGGAGAAGGAGGCGAAGCTCAAGCAGTCCGAAGAAGAGCTCTACGCCCGTCATCGCGAGATGAAAGATGCGCTCGAGAAGCAGCGCCTCGACCTCGAGGACAAGAAGCGACGACTCGAGAACGGACGTCCGCTCACGCCGGAAAACAAGGCCACCGTCAATGTAGGCATCCACTCAATCTTCTTTTCTTGTGTATATATTAACTCTTCGCAGCAAACCGGCCGCAAGAAGGGATTCCTCCGCACCTAGTGTGGTGCGACACAACCTGGTTGGCCTTTCTTTGGATAATCTATTTGGCTTCGTCTCTCGGTCGTTCCCTTTGCTCAAAGTTCTATCTTACCTTTCAAATGGAGGTCATGGGCACCCTATCCGCTGCCTTTTTCACTCCCTTATGCAATGTTTTTATCCTGGATACTTTCCACCACCCTCGTTTTAGTTCGTCATTTTATGTTCATATCCTGATGTGACGCCCTTGCTGGCTACGCGTTATACCCTATTGGCTGGCAATACAGAAAGGATGATGAGATAGCTTGGATCTTCGAAATAAACACCTCGATGCTCAGGGGTTTTAATGAAGTGTAAGTTGAGGCTCAAGAAACACTGGAATGATGGCTGTTTTGGACACGAAAGAAGTTAAATGCTCAACAGTGGTTCGCCTCACCAGCTGTCACCTCCATAAGTATTTCCCTGTCAAGATCATCCTCGCGTCCATGTTCTTCCTTAGAGCTTTACCCATTTCGAAGCCTCGCATATGTATATATCCTAGTACTTCCCTCCTCTGTTTTATCTTATGGATGAATGAGAAGGACTTTGGATGAGTACCTGATAAGATGTTTTATCGATATGATGATAGCGGCACGTTTAGTACTTAGATGATAAGTGCCAGAATGTCCGAAGTATGCGACTAGCGTAGGAGGCTAGCCGATCGTGTGCATGAGTAATAGCACATACTTAATTGGTGAGTACTTGTCATCAGGGCGCCCAACTATGTTCGCTCCTAAGATTGGCAATATTGCATTGCATTGATTGAGGCCGCACTCACAACCAACACTGGACTCGACTACGTTACACCGCTTCCTCTCAGATAGTATCAAAAACCAACGTTATTCAGGTATATACCCACCGATGTGATGCTGCAGTATTAACAAACGATAAAAGAGGCCTGCGTCATTCGAGCTCATACTTAAGGTCATGAGTACAAACAAAGATAAATAAAAAAGGTCGAAAAGTCTATTACCTAATCACAGCTTGACCTCAGTCCACGATCTTTCCTTTATCCTTAAGCCTGCTAGCCTCTTTACTTCACCGCTAGCATGTCCGACATACAACAACTCTTATCTGCTCTAGAGGTCTTCAGTAGTGCACCTGACAAGGCCGCAATCGAAAGAGCCAATGCCTGGCTGCAAGATTTTCAGCACTCCGTAAATGCCTTTTCATCTCACACCTCCGGCCTATGGCGTTAACCCAATGGCTTCAATCTGATCGACGGCGCTCTCTCAATAGCCTGACGCATGGGTCACTTGTACCATGTTATTGAATGAGCCGAATGCGCCTCAGGCAGCGAAAACCTTTGCAGCACAGACGTTTCGGACCAAGGTGTGTATCCAAATTTCAATTATTATGAGCATCACTCGGTATATAACATCTTTGATCTATTTCTCCTAAACCAGATAATCTATGATCTTGAGCAAGTAGATCCACCAAATTTAATGGCTCTGCGGGACACCCTCACAACCACTCTCAACTTGTACCCAAACGGGCCGCGCAACATTATTGTCCAACTTTGCTTGGCTATTGCCGGCTTTGCGCTGCAAGTGCCTACGTGGGAAAATGCAGTGGAAGATATGATAGAAAGATTCGGCCAAAACCCGGTTACGGTTCCTCTTCTTCTCCAGTTCCTTACCATCTTACCCGAGGAGCTGTACAGTAATTCTCGCATCCCGATTACGGTGCGCTTGTTGTGACAGAGTGTGGAGACATACTCATCTGCTTGAACAGGACGCCGAATTTAGTGAGCGCGCCAGTCGCCTGCTCAGCAGCAATGCGGAAAACGTACTCCAGGTCCTCAACATGTATGTTAATGCCTCAGGTCTGTCGGCGTGCTCTCGGGGATCCGGTTATGGTCGCCAACAACTCCCTTCGTCTCCTTAGGCGTATCGCAGGTTATTCAAGCTCAGGTCTTCAAGTGTCTCCGAAGCTGGGTTGCATACGGCGAGATCGCGACATCGGCGCTCGCACAGACGGCGCTGTTCGAATATTCATTCGAAGCGCTTAGCTCGGAGCAGCTTTTCGACGAGGCGGTCGAGGTCGTCTGTAGTCTAATCCACGAAACACAAGAGATCGAGGAGAATATGGACGTCATTCAGCGTATTTTCCCTAAGGTTATCGCCCTCCGCTCGCAGCTCGCGGCTCACGCGGACGACCCGGAGCGCATCAAAGGGCTCGCGCACATCTTCACAGAGGCGGGAGAGACATATCGAATGCTACTCGTACGTCACACAGAGGAGTTCCAGCCTCTCTTAGAGGCGATTGCGGAGTGTTCAGCGTACACAGACACGGATGTTGTCGAAATCACGTTCCCATTCTGGGGGCGCTTCGCAGAACTGATTGTCGAACGGGACGCCCTCAAACCTCTCTTCATCGATGCCTACAAAGCACTCATGACGGTCATCATCCGCCAGCTGCACTTCCCGTCGGACACGGAGCAAGTCACAGGCCAGGAAATGGATACATTCCGGTCGTTCAGGCACATCATGGGAGATACTCTAAAGGACTGCTGCTATGTGATCGGCACTGAGCAGTGTCTTCTTGCTGCCTGTGAGATGGTCACCGTAGCCCTTGCAAACTCCACTGGCTCCTGGCAAGAGATAGAAGCACCTCTTTTTTCGATGAGGTCAATGGGCGCTACCGTCGATCCTTCAGAAAACGTCGCGGTTCCCAAAGTCATGGCATTGATTCCACGCCTTCCTGCCCATCCGCGTGTTCGCTACGCGGCCTTGCTCATCGTTTCTCGTTATACTGAATGGATCGCTGCGCATCCGGATTACGTGGCGCCACAGCTTCAATATATCTCTCAAGGGTTTGAAGATTCTGACGCAGAGGTCAATGCTGCTGCTGGACAGGCATTGAGATATCTTTGCCAAGATTGCAAACAGGTGTGTTCTAATTTGGTCACGATTGGCATATGCTTACCTCTATTCTGTAGCATCTAACTGCCTTCGTACCTCAACTGCATGCCTTTGTCACCACAATGGGTCCCAAGTTGAACCAGGATGACAAGGTTCAGGTTTACGAAGCTGTCGCGCATGTCATTTCCGCCATGCCTATGGACCAGGCAGCAACGTCCTTACAGACATTTGCTACCGACCTGCTTGCACAAGTGCATGCCCTTGTGGCTCAAGGGACTCCTGCAACTACTCAGCAACTCAAGCAGGTTAGCTGTAAGTCATTTCTATTCAAGCTGGCAGGAAAATAGGCTAAACCTAATGCAACCGATCAGATGACTTAGAAAACCTGGAGGCTATGTTGCACGTCATTCGTAGTTTCGGTGATGTGCTCCCGGCCGCCTGCGTTAACAGTTGCAAGGCTGGGTGGGCCGTATTCGATCCATTCCTCGCCAAATATGGCACCAATTACGATATCTCGGAGCGCTCAACACGCGTATTCCGTCACGCAATCACACTCTTTGGTTCTTCCGTCCTTGAAATCGCTCCAAGCCTTCTTCAACGTTTGTCTTCAGGATTCGCAGAGACTGGATTCCCTGGCTACCTTTGGATTGGTGGAAAAATCATTAATGCTTTTGGCGTTGACAAAAATGCAGACCTTCACGCTGCCATCCTTGATATGTACGCTCACTCTACACATAAAGTTGCCCTTCTTTTGAAGGAGAAGACACCCGGGAATATTCCAGATGGTAAGACGGAGACCACTGGCTAAAACCACTTGCTGATTTGCTCTTTAGTTCTCGAAGACTATCTTCAAATGATCAAGCAGATCCTCGAACATACACCTGACATCTTCTTCGAGTCGCCTGCCTTCAGTGTAATCTTCTTCCCGCTACTGGGTGCTTTGACAGTTGTTCAGACGGACGTTATTTGGGCCTCACTTGAGGTCATTCGCACAATCCTCACACATAACTGCCTCGAACCGCAACCCAACCCTCCTCCTAAATTCCCGGTGTTTGTAACAGCGATCAGTCAAGCGATTGAGAAGAATGGATTTGACCTTGTGTCGCTTCTTCTCTCTGGAATTGTGAACCAATTCCCCGAGGAGTCGATCTCAACCGTCGTGACGTCGATCCGGGTTATTGCGGCACTGTGGCCAGCGCAATTACTGCAGTGGCTTCCGCGTGCGCTGCAGGACCTGACATCAGCGCCTGCCCAAGCCAAGACACAATTTATGGAAGAGATTACAAGGTACTGATCTGGCTTGCCAAATTTCGTTACAAGATCAATGCTCATCGTATTTACTTAGTGCGATGAGTGCCGGTCAGCTTGACAAGGTGAGGTACGCGGTTCTCGGCTTTAACCGCGCATCTCGAAAGGCCCGTGAACGACGTCGGACGGGGGCGATGGATGATTGAAGCGTACATGCTATCAAAATTTCTTGTATATCGTACATTACATCGGATTCACAATGCAATGGTAGGTAATAGGACATCAATGTAGATTTAGTCACAGGTGATTGCGTGGTTGTGAACGTGCTCTAGTTTCAGAAACCGGACAGACCATATCCGGAACGCCGTCCAACCCGGCACGGCACGTGGGTCCGCCTCCTCACTACCTTCCTCCGCGTACATCCGCCTACCACTTCCTCTATACCCTCACTTTCATCTGCAATGTTCCGCCGTGCTGGACAGAATTTTGTCTCTGCGGGTGCGTTTCATTTGGAAACCGACTGGATTTTTATCAGATTTTGACACGAAACAAACTCTGCCAGCCGGACGCCGATCTTTCGCTCAGTCTGCTTCTCGGAGGAGCTATGAGGATACAATTCGTAACCTTGCTATTACAGCAGACACCAAAGTACTTTGCCAGGGCTTTACCGGCAAGACTGTAAGTCTGGACTAGCTAGAACTGACAGATGTCTCGTGTCTGAACTTTTTTCTTCTTCTGTTGTGTGTTAGGCAACCTTCCACGTGAAAGAGGCACTCGCGTACGGCACGAAGATGGTCGGCGGTGTATCCCCTAACAAAGCTGGTCAGACGCACTTGGGTCTTCCCGTATTTGGCTCCGTGAAGGAGGTACGTTTGGGGCTTGTACATGACAAGTGCAAAAACCGTGTTGAATAACTGGTATCCAGGCTGTACGCGAAGCTCAGCCCGACGCGACGGTCCTCTATGTACCTCCTCCTTTCGCAGCCGATGCTATTCTCGAAGCCATTGAGAACGAAATCGGCTTGATTGTCTGCATCACGGAAGGGATCCCCCAAAAGGACGAGATCAAGGCACGAGAATGCTGCTGGCTGCTGGATTGCTAGCGAATCGATTACTGATACGCTCCTCCACAACAGGTCGCCAATGCTCTCCAAAGCCAATCTAAGTCACGCCTGGTTGGTCCGAACTGCCCCGGAATTATTAACCCGCTTGGATGTAAAATGGGCATTCAGCCAGGCCATATTCACAAGCCCGGAAAGATCGGTGTGTTGTGGTGTGCTCATCTGGTAAAAATAGCAAAACTCATTTTGTCCATTTTCAGGTATCGTGTCCCGCTCCGGTACCTTGACGTATGAGGCCGTTGCACAGACGACCGACGTCGGTCTTGGGCAGTCGCTCTGCGTTGGCATCGGTGGCGACCCCTTCCCTGGCACCAAGCACGTTGACGTGGTTAAACTGTTCCTGGAGGATGACAAGACCGATGGTACGTTTGTGGTCCCTTTTCACAATAAGCAATTGTTTAGTTTGCCAAAGGTATTGTCATTATTGGTGAGATTGGTGGCAGTATGGAGGAGGAAGCCGCCGAGTACCTTGAGCAGTACAACAAGACGCGTGCCAAGCCCAAGCCCGTTGTTGGCTTCATTGCTGGACGTACCGCGCCTCCTGGTCGTCGTATGGGCCACGCCGGCGCCATTATTTCCGGCGGCAAGGGTGCTGCCTCTGACAAAGTTCGCGCGCTTGAGAAGGCTGGTGCTATCGTCACCGACAGCCCGGCTAAGATTGGGGTTGAGATGCTCAAGGTACCTCTTTCTTTGGCTTTCTCATGAGGTCGACTAATAAAAGTTTACAGGCGATGAAGAATGCTGGTCTTGTCTGACCGATTAGAAACAATTACTGTATTGTCTTTAGCTTAGAATGGTCACAGACTTTTTGTCGGTGTTTATCTGCCTGATAAAGGTATAATGTGGATATGACATTTTGTGGATATCATGGCCTTGCAAGTGGGTATGAATCCAGGAATATATGTGATGTATGATAACTCGGGCCAACCATCAAATTTCTAATTTGACTTTTCTCGAGTCAAAGCATATTCGGGGCCGCCGCTTAGCCTCCTGTTCCTCTGACGCCATCATGTCTACTTCTTCAGCACCGCCGTCCAGTTTCGATAAGGCAGCCAAATACTTGGCCAGTTCGACTACCCTATCCAAAGTTTCGAATGACATAAAGCTCGAGGTCTCGCTGCGTTACTCGCGCCATATGTGAACTACCCTGACATTGTTTCACATTCTGCTGGACCCCCATCTATCAAGCTCTATGGCCTGTTCAAATATGTGACCGTCGCGCCTAATCCGACATCCTCTCGACCGGGTCTTTTAGATTTTGCTGGGCGTGCAAAGTGGGATGCATGGGCCTCAGCAGGGAAGAAATATCAGGATGCAAGGGATGCACAGGAGCGTTACCTTGTGCTTGCGAAACAATTAGGATGGACCGAAGACGCAATGCCAGAGCTTTCTGCACCACCGTCTGCAGAAGGCAAAAAATCTTCGGATGATGGAGACATATGGGACAGCGATTCGGACGCTGATACCGGTGGAAAGGGTGGGTTGGGCATTACTGTTAGCATGATGTCTGCACCAAAAGTGGACGAGAACGAACCAGTTACAATCCACTCTCTGGCTTTGGCAAACGATATAAATGGCTTAGAAGCCTTTGTAAATACCAACTCGGATACAGACATCAATGAAAGGGATGAATTTGTGAGTACCATGGCTTCACCTTTCTGTCTCTCTAACTTGGCATAGGGATACACTCCCTTACATCTGGCTGCTGATAGAGGCCATGTCGCTATGGTCAGGTTTTTGCTAACCAAAGGTGCCGACCAAACCCTTAAGGTAGGCCCAATAGACTCTGCATGCACTCTATCTTATTATCGACGGCATCTAGGATGACGACGATTTTACACCACTGGAGCTCGCGAACGTGTCCGGTCATGTTGACGTAGAGGAGGCTTTGAAAGAAAATGCAGATGTGTAACACTCCTAAGCATAATTAGAATTAAGTATAATGCTCTCCCCATCGTGCAGGATGCATCCCAACATTGCACGGAGACAAGTTTGAAGGCAAAAATGACTGGAAACAAAGCTTTTAGAATCATGCGCTTGTGGGTGGTTGTACATTTTGTGTAGATCCCGGAAGTGGTGGCCCTGCGGGGCGTGGTGATGAAGAGTATGCCCTAGGGTGATATTTTGAGTCTGGCGGAATAATCCCACCCTGTGAAAGATACGAACACAGATTAGTGGCAGCATATAACACACATAATATGAGCTTACCATCGTCAATAACCGTACGGCAGATTTGCTAGGTTGTGCGCCTACGCTCAGCCAGTAGTTTATACGGTCTACCGCCCACTGTACAGTCTTACTACTCTCGCCAGGTTTGAGCTTTGGATCATATACTCCGAGCTTTTCCAATGGCTCTGCATTCCGCCGTTTGCGACTATCAATAGCGACGAGGTGAAGAATGCGATTGTTCCGCACTCCGTGCATTGCGAAGCGAATCCGGATGGGCATCGTAGAGTGAAGAGTCGGAAAGACGGAGAGCGAGCGCGGTCACGTGTTCTTCGGTCCTCACAGACATGGCTTCACAGATTCTCCCACTTGGTCAGTTGCTGGCTTCACGGTCCAAGCCAACGCTCGCTGGTTTCTGACAGTTTTCCGCCTTCAGAGCTCATAGACAGGTGCATTGGATCTCGGATATGGGTAATTATGAAGAGTGAACGAGAATTCGTAGGAACCCTGCTCGGGTTTGATGACTTCGTTAGTGAGTAAGTTCATACGGCAAACTTGTTGCAATTGCTGACGATAGTTAGATATGGTTTTAGATGATGTTACTGAATAGTGAGAAGCTTTCAAAGCCCACCAAAATTGAATTCACTAATACTTTGCAGCGAGATCACGCCCCAAGGTCGCAAAAAGACCCAGCTACACCAAACTCTGCTCAACGGAAACAACATTTGTATGGTGCGTTACATTGATGTTGGATGTTGTGAAGTATATTCTCAACAGATTCGAATCTCAGTTGATACCTGGAAGCAATGGTCCCGATGAATGATACAAGACACGTCGTTGGGATCTTGGGTCAGCGGTAATGGCTACCAAGAACATAGGCACTTAGCCCTCTCTTAAGTTGTAGCTCATATCAAAACATTTTGGCCTATTTTAGTTTATGGGCGCGAGGAGCTGCTTACAGGCATACGAAACATGATGTACTGTTCCTCCAGCAAGAATATAGACTATGAACTACTGTACCATTACAAGATATGATCATCGACACAACTTAGCCCTTACTGACCACCAAAGTTAAAGCCACCCTGCGGAGCGTTAACATCCGAGTGGAACTGCAAGAAAGGTCATATCAGAGGCTGTTCCTCTATAAAAAGTGAAAGTACTTACAGCAAATGCTCCGGATGCATCAACAGCAGGAGCAGAGATACCCGCGTCCACTTCCTCGTCATCCGGGAAGTACTTCTCCATGATGTTGAACGACTTCTTATAGATCTCGAGGTTGTCATGTTGTTGGAGGTTGTGAATGGTAATCATACCACCAGCCTCTTCGACGAAGACTGCGTACTGGTTGACAGCGCCGGGACCGGCTGCCTGACGATCCATCTCTCCGACCTTAAGAATGTTGTCAAGGCCATCGAGCGCAACTTGGATGATCTTGTTGTCCATCATATTGAGAAGATCGCACAGTGGTGGGATGCATCCCTGAGAGACAAGGTACCGGATCTGGGATGGCTCCTGCAAACCGCCCGACGTCGCGTTAGAGATCGCCCAACACGCCTCCTTCTTTGTCTTGAAGTCAGCATTACGGAGGATGTCGATCAACGGAGGGATAATGTTGGCATCAATCACGGCCTGGATCTGGGGAGGTGACCCGGCGGTGATGTTGGAGATTGTCCAGCACGCTTCCTTACGAATACCCTCCTTAGGAGAAGAGAGGAGGGAGAGGAGCGCCTGGAGAGCGCCGGATGCGATCACGACCTGGGTCTGGAGATCATCGCCAGTAACAATGTTCCCCACAGATCGGAGTGCGGGCGTCTGAACGGACGTCGAAGGATGCATGAGGAGATCGACGAGTCGTCGACAAACTCCAGACTCGATGACTGCCTGGATCTTATCGTTAGAGCCATCTGAGAGGTATGAAATCGCCCAACAAGCATCGATGAGAATTTCATCATCAAGGGAGTAGATGAGTTTGGTAAGGACGGTCAGTGCAGGAGAGATCTACAGATCTCGTGAGCGAGAACATTACACCAGCGAACAGGGGTGTTACATACCAGCTCCCAGTCAGGTTGAGGGGCCTTTCCACGGCAAAAGTTGCTCAAGGTCCAGGTCGCGTTCCGCATCATGCTGAGCTTGTGGTTCTCGCTGAGCAGATTGAGAAGCGGACGGAGGGCGCCCTGTTGAAGAACGTAATCGCGGCACGCAGGGCTATCGCCAGCAATGTTTCCCAGTGCCCAAACTGCTTGCTCGCGCACGTCAAAGATTGGCGAGGAGAGGAGCTTGATGAACTCAGGAACCGCGCCAGCACCAATGACGACTTGAGTGTGATCAGCGGTACCGGACGCGATGTTGGTGAGAGCCCACGCTGCTTCAAACTTCAAATCACATTGTACAGTCAGCAACTTTTCATGTTCTCTGGGCTGTTTGTCGTCTCACCTGGAGCATAGAGTGGCCTCCACGAAGGAACTCTACAAATCGAGGGACAACACCACACTCGATAACACGCTCGATCGGCGGGTTCTTCTCCTTTGAGAGGAGTTTGCGGAACTTGGTCGTCGCATCCAGCTGGCGCTCAGTGTCGTCAGAAAACACGGCGGCCACCATCTCCTCTGCAAGCTAAAGAAGCACAATCAACCTACTACATTCGACATTTATGCACTAATGCACTCACTGGCGGTTCCCAGCCAGCACCACCAGCTTCGTCATCTGAATCCGCGCCAGCACTGACAGTGAGATTGCGGCGCTTGGTGATGTTCTCTTCACGTTTCTGACGCCTAATCTCTACTTGTTGCTCCTCACGGCGGCGACGGAGGTCATCTTGTTTGAGACCACCCTTACTCTTGTAGTCTACGATTGATATGATGGGTTATTGTCAATCGCAAAGTAGAGTGGATCATGTCTTGTGGGTGTAATACGTACCACGACGACGGGTCTCGGTACGATCAGCCATAGCTGTAGAGGAGGAAGGTAAAAGTACGAGGAGAAGGTAAAAGGAAGATGCTGTCGACGCGTTTTCTGTCGCGCACACCTAAAAGTGCCACAAGGGCCGGGGCACAACCCTTTGCAACACGTGCCACTAAGACAAATCGATCGATTTGTACATTCAAGCCACTGAGGGCCACTGCTATCTCTGTTTTCCAACATACATTCGTCACTCATAAATTAATGCAGCATTTGGTTGTTGATTCTAGTACAATAGCACAACATTTATGTTTCGTCTTGTCCAAAAGGATACTGGAAAATAATCAGGAGGTGCCGCACCTTAGAAAACGGGGGAAAGCACTTTACCTCAAATGGTTGTGGAGGCGACGCCTCCCCAGGTGTGTCCAAATCAGAGCTAGTGCGATCCATGCGCGGAGGTTCGCCATCACCTGGAACAATGGGTGCCTCATAATCCCCTTCAGTCGTGGGGACCGCCTCCGCTGGGGGCGGCGCCGCTGGCGTGCGAGTCTCCAACGTAATATATTCATGGTCTTCCCCTGGTCGTGAATCCCGGAGTAGGAGAATGCCACCCCCGCCGGCCAGTCGCTCGGCGCCAGTTGCTCTCAATCCTTTTGTACGTGTCGATGACAACGGCTTGGTTGATACTGGACGGACCGGCTGGTAGCGTCCCTCAGGAGGGAAAGTGATGTACGCCAACTGCGCAGGAGTCACACGGGACAAGTTTTGCAGCTCTTCTGATGACGGTTCGGCTTTGCGCTGAGGCTTTGTTGGCCCATCGGTAGGCTTGTCACTGGAACCTGGGTGAAGAGAACCCGAAATCGGTGAGACGTCACCATGTTTTGAGGACGATGGCACTTCGGTCTTCATGTCTGTGTCAACTTCGACCTTGGTCTCCTGTTTTTCGTCCTAAGGCAAATTTTGAGTACTGGTTTAGGAAAGCTAATCACGAGACTCACCATGTCCATGGCATCTGACTCAGCGGCCTTTTTCTTTTCGCGTGCCTTGACCTTCGCAGTGGTGGAGAGCACGGCAGTTGCAACTTTTGTAGGCGCCTCCTTCTTCGTGGTCTTTACGGTAGGTGGATACGCAAACAAGCTCGGCTTTGCATTAGAAACAAAGCTGAACTTTGGAGGCTATAAACGGCGTGAGGAGAGTGTCTGTTTGAAAGTAGGGACAAACTAACCAAAAGCTCTTCCGTAAGACCAATTATACCTGTCGGCTCGAACGCCAAGCAAGCACAGTGTGCAAGAGGGTACCAGTACCAGAATTGTGCGAACAGAGTCATACCAACGATGGCGCTCATATTCTTTGTACCCGCACGGCTCCGAAGGCTGATTGTGACATTCCTCCCGCCTGCGTCAATCAAGCCTTGTCCGAGTGCTGCGCCGAAGCGTGCCATAGGGTCCTCATGCTTGTCTGCAACAATTTTAGAGTACGTTGCACGTGTAGATGCCATTGATGGTGAGGACGCCTCGGACTGTTCGACCAAAACCATTCCAAGTGCGATGAAAGCACCTTGGCGAACGAAGTCGGTGCCATCCTTGGTTAGGGGCTCAAGAATTTCAACTGCGTCCTAAGAGCAAGAAAGTTAGCCTCGTTTCTGCGGTAGATATTTATTACAACAAACCTGAAGGCCGGTGCCAGCACATGCAATTCCCAGTGCCAAGGTGGCACCACATCTTACGTGAGGATTATAACTTTCACTTAAAAGCTGCACGATGCGGGGAACTTGACTCGGGTTCTTGAAAAGAAGGAAAGCAAGCGAAGTAACGGCTGCACGGCGAACGTCGTCTGAAGTGTCTGAGGCTGCAATGTGGAGGAGTTTGCGAACAGATGCGTTGTTGGATGTTCCAGCGTAAGCGAGTGCAAGCGCGTATACACCGCCATAGCGAAGAATAGGATCCTATGAACCAGTCAGCTCCCGATCTAACTTATGGTGATAGCTATCTCACTTTATCTCCAAGCAACGTGTTAATCATTTCATCCGCCTCTTCCTGGCGGCCATAATAGATGAAGGCCAGACCAATGGCGAGGCCACGAATGATTTTCTCGTGTTGCGTCTCTCGCGCATAGGTGAGCATCTCATCCGCGCATGTTGCGTCTGCACTACCCAACATAATCAAGCCCATGGAATATCCAGCAGCTTCGCCTGCCACCGCGGAGTCTGTGAACAAGGTCTGTCTAAGATCTTCATAAGCTTCTGCGCTGCGGCCTCCCATGACAGCAATGCCAAGGCCTAACGCTGCACCATGCTGCACCACCTCTCCTTGCGCGTTTCTAAGCGTCTCACGAAGATAGCCTTCGACCTGCTGGCCACTACCACAACCGGCATTTACAAGACCAAGGGCGTATAATGCGCCTCCCTCGGAGTATGCTGCACCAGCCATGGTATTTTCGCCTGCATTAGCAGACGGCAAGTATGGACCAAGGATGACCATAGCCTGGTCAAACCATCCCTTGTGAATGACACCAAGAGCTGCAGTGGCAGTGAACTTGGACCAGTTGGAGGCGAGTCCGAGCCATTCGAGGTTTTCACGAAGGAAAACGTCGGATGTAGTCCCTGAATGCATGAAAGCATTTTGGAACGTGAGTGCTGAATGGTATATGGATGATCGTGCTTCAAGGGAATCCTGTAAATAGGTGAGAAAAGCGATCAGTGAGAGGTTCACTTGTCACACCTTGGTAGATTTCAGGACAAGCATATCAACTTTGTTGTTGCGCTTGAGGAACTCGACATACAGTTGCACAGAAAGCTGCCGCTTGAGAATCTTCCTAAGATTATCATAAATGTCCTTGGTAGACTAAGACAGAATCAGCAAGTTTCTTCCAGAATAATTAGCAGCATACCTCATCGCCTTGCGGAAGTTCGGAGCGAACGTTTTCGAGGAAATCTTGAGCACCGCCCTCAACTAGATCGAAGGCAAACTGGTAGGCAAGCAAAGCATTTCCAGGAACGAGAGATGTGAGGAGTGGAACAGTCAGTGATGGCTGACTGAGCGTCACCAGTAGGCGGGTGAGGGCATGGGCGTGGGGCGCTTTGGCGTCTGAGCTGGGGGACGGGAAAAGTGGAAGAAGGAAGTGTAGGACTTTATCACGACGAGAGAGTGAGACGTTTGAATCAATGATGGAATCCATGGCATATGTGAGTAGAGCAGTGTCCTGAGTAACTTCGTAGATATGTTTGACTACGTCAAGACGCTGACTTTCCAGTGCGATGCCGATTGCCTACAAAACAGGCTTTTAGCATCTAGTTTCAGGAAGACACTGAGATGAACGGACCTGCTTGTACTCCTTGTCCTCTATACACCTCTTAAAGATGTCTTCGATGATATCACGAAGGCGTGGATCAACCTTGTCTTCGGCTGTCGTCGTTTCCTCATTCCTCAAAGAAATATATCGATCGATCGCCTTGGCTGAGTTGACATATTAGAACTGAATTGGCTGAAGAATGAATACACGTACAAACCACAGTCTCAATGTATTCCTCTGAGCCTGTAGACCGCGCTTCTGCAGCAAATGCTTGTCCCGCACCAAGAGCAAACGACAAAGCTTCGTCATATTCTCCGAGGGAATAATACACCTTACTTGCGAGCAAAGCAGCAGAGTCGCGTGCAGTCTTAGAAAGATCGTTGCTCTCGTACAGGCTCTCGCTGAAGTTGACGCGATCGTAAATAAATCCAGGTTTATGTTATTCATATGATATACGCACATGAGCGCGATGTGTTCCGAGATTTCCGCCCAGAATTGTGTTACGAGCGGATTGAGCGTTTTAAGAGCATGTTCCTTGATTATAGGCTCAGGCTCTGACAGCAATGAGAGCACCCCGGCGGCGGACGAGTATGTGCGTACGGCAGCCATGGTCGAAAGAGTGTGTAAAGACGCGTCAGCCTGAAAGTCCAAGTGACGCGCGTCGAGCATATGTCACGCGCCTGTCACACGTGACCCATATCTCAATAATTAATATTACTGTAGCTGGAAGTTGTCACATACTTTTTGCTCATCTGAAGCGTGTCATTAAATACTCCAGTGCAGAAGACATGCTGAGAAACAAAGTTACAAAAAGAGTTCCAGAGAAAAATACGACATATGCAAATTGAAGCGGCTTGACAAAATTTAAAAGCGTGAAAGGGGCGGATGGTTTGATACGCTACACTTTTGAAACAATCCCACCTGACCGAATCATGTCTAAAAACCCGTCCTGATCTAAGTTCGCTGATGGAGTAAAGAGGTTAGAGTCCCAAGGTAGTTCAGGGCAAATAAGTTACTGACAATCCTTCCCGCGGCCAATGATATTGTCCTTCTGTTTCCCTTTTCTCGACTTTGATTTTTTGTCCAAATTTGGTGCAGGTAATGATGGTTTACCGGAGCCGCGAGCAGCCTTTGCATCTTCCATAGCTTCCGTCGCTGCCTGCTGCGATTGCTGGATAGCATTAAATAGTTTGATGACTATACGAAGCATACGCTGTGAGAGAAAATAGACATTGGGAACGATTGAGCACACCTCCTCGCTGTGCTACTTTTCGCAAACCACGCTCGCTTTCGGCGCCCCATCCGCCTATAACATCGCTGATGTGCCGGACGTCCTCTTTCTCTTTCTTCTCGACTCGTAGTACTCTCCGAGCCTTTTGTTCGAGTTTCTCGTCATTTCGCTTCCGCGCAACATGTGGTTTCAAGGACAAGGGCTGAGCTGAAGGGGCCTCGGTCTCCAGCAGTGTCTGAAGAGTTGCACCGAAGTTCGAAGGGTCTGTTGCTCTATGCTTGCGCTTTAGAGTCTTTTTACTCTTCGCCTTTTTTGCCTCCGCAATCTCCTCCTCAGTGTCGGGGCTCTCCCCTTCGTCACTGGAAGGCTCATCCTCATGTCCGGACATGGCTTCTTCTTGTGAAGACCCCGCCGCCGAATCTGAGTCGTCTTCACTAGAGTCATGCTCAGCCCTATTAGAGAGCTTTCTGCGTTTAAGAACGGGCGGCATAGAAAAATACGAAAAGCAGGAGCAAAGCAATTCTGTAGCACGTGAAGCAAGATCCCCGGTCCACTCTCATGTCGTCAGGTCCCGCCTGGGTCTCGCGGCGCCTTGCAACGAACTCATCCCACTATTAATCCACTTCCGCCCAACCTCATCGCGTACGCACCCGTTTCTCGCCCCACAGGTCTAGCAAGCTATGGCGGACCTATCGGTGTCAACATCTCATGGAACAATCACACTCTCTCTTGAGCCTGAGCCAGATCTACACCCAATCTACCCAACAGCTCAGCACGTCTCTTCTCTTCTCTCAGGCGATTCTGGCCTGTCGCCTGCGCAGAAGGCGGAGCTTGTCTCGCATAGTCTATTGCGCGCCTGCTTGTTTGGGGACCTTTCAGTGCTTACGTTTTTGCTCATGGACACACAAGCACAACAATATGTCGATCTCGGCTTGCAGGATGAGGATGGCGTGGGCTTGACAGAAGCTGCCATCCTTGGTTTCGGTTCGGACAGTGACCGCGACGTGGAGAGAGAGGAATGCGTCCGACTTCTCGTTTCTCAAGGGGCCGAAGTGAATAGAGTCGATCGCGGTGTGCATCATCTTCCATTCACTCCTGACCGCATTTACGAGCTAACTCGTGGACACACAGCCGGATGGACCCCTTTACATTATGCAGCACTTGTTGCGCCTCCTACACTGATTTCTTACCTTCTGACGCACGGAAGCTCTGCCTTTGCAACCACGTTAAGAGGTTTGACACCGCTTGATATTGTGACGGCGCAGTCCACAGTGCCAGGACGAGAGGACGTTGCACTGCTCTTAGAAGAAGCCATGCGTGCGCAGGGCTGGACGGGTGGCCGCATGGAGGAGAAAAGAAGACACGCTGAGATGCGGTCAATAAAGAAGGGAAAGCAACGTATGGAACGAGAGCAAATACAGCAAATATTAGAAATCAGTCCCATGTGGTGGGATCGTCCGGATAGGGACGACCTCCAGTCAGAGACATCAGACACTGAGGACGAGAAGGAAGATGTTGCAGATGATGGGGATGAGTTCTACGTGAGTTCGTATTACGGACAGCTGTGGCTTTACTGAAACAAAGCGTAGACGCCAGCACCAGACTACACATCAATGCTGGTTTTCGACCCTCCTTCGTTACCCTACATCTTCCAATCGCTTATTTTACATTACCGACCTTCTATAAAGGACTCGACACCAGCTAAGATGCTGTACATGCTATCTCGGTTTGCTTGCTTGAAATGTGACCATACGTGGCTCGAAGACCTAATTCTTGGCGCCACAGACACCATAGAACAAACTTTTTTTGTACGCCCTTGTTCCTTTCTTTCATATCTATCAACTCATTGGAATACAAGAATACCCCAGACGACATCACAGCGCTTCTGTTCTGGCTGTATAACACGACTACATGGCTTCACCTTATGCGGTGCGATAAAGCGATCAACGAGGCGTGTGATATCCTGGGATCTTTTACTCTTTTAGAGGAAGTCATCAACTCGGTATTTGGTATGTAGCACCCTTCTCTCACTTTGCGAACAGCTTTTATGCTGATAATCACAGTATTCATCATCCGTTTTGCCGAACGAAGAGTGGATGAGTTGCTTGATGCCGCGATCTTGGAACATCTACCTGTACCATCAGATCTAGACGCAGTGCAATTTGAATCGGAATGGTCGTTCTTGCGGTCTTTTGGATCAAAAAAGAAGACAACTGCCCCTCCATCTCCAAACCCACCCAAGTCTCCGCCACTCCGTCCGTCTCAATCGAATGCATCGATTGGGCAGACAATGCGACAGGGCATCCTTTCACGTACCCAAACGGGAACAACGCCGCTTCAAGCTTTCTTTACCGAGGGACCCCATCCACCTTCGCCCGCAGATATTGTTTCCTTCATCAGTGCTTTGCACATCCTTATGAGCGAGTCGGGGATAAATCCTGCACTCATCACTCAAACGTGGTCACAAGTTATGTATTGGGTATCCAGTGAGTTTCTTGTATAGGTATTTTTCTCACTAAGCCTATTCCTGTTGCTCACTCTGGCCAGGTGAAACATTTAATCGGATATTAACAAGGAAGAAGTACATATGCCGGTAAGTTCTTGATGTTATATCATTTGAAGCCGAACTTACACCAACTACCATTTAGCTCCCGGGCAATGCAAATTGGTCTTAACATCGCGGTCCTTGAAGATTGGGTTGGTATGATGAACTTGCCCAAGGGCGTTGCATCGCACTTTGCTCCTGTCCGGGAGCTCCTTTCCTGGTTACAGGTACGAGCCGAAATCTTATGAGATTTGTTGGCCTATAAGAAGCCTTTCTGAGAGCAATCCCAAGTGTCTTTCGTCAATAGCAGAGTTTTCAACCCTGATAGACACAATTCAACACATGAAGAACCTAAACCCCTTGCAAGTGAGCGCTACACATCCGAATGCAACTTCAATGCCGAGATAGATGAACAGATGCGCCGAGCTGTACGCGACTACAAATATGAAGTCAACGAGTCAAGAATGACAGAAGAGTGTGCTCAATACCTCGCGCAGTTGCAAAAAGACTGGGAACGACATCGCGTAAAACTTGGCGTGGAAGCAATGAGAAAAGAGGTGCGAACTCTGGAAGCTTCGTAAATCAGGGAGCTGACTTCACGCGCTGTCGGTGATTTATGCATAAGATCACTGATAGAGAACGGCTTAGAGAAGAGAGCGAGGATGAAGGCCATGCCACTCCTGACAACGCGAGCCAAGCCCCATCGGTTGCCAAAATCACTCTGGAAACTGCCGCCGCGCAGGCAGGTATCGACCTCCTGTTCGATCGCGAAGTCGGAAAAAGCAAATGGGAGCCTGCTCGTCCGCCCCAGGTACTGGGAGAACTCATGGACTCTCGGTTCATGCTCCCACTCCTCCTGCCCTCTGACCCCCGCATGCTCGCTGCGCTTCCGGGCAAAATCCGCGGCTCCCGGACCTTCGAGCGCAGCCCTCTGCTCAGCCCCTCTGCCTCAGACGCTGGCTCTAGTAACTATGGTGCCGAGGACGGTGCTGTGCTCAACTACGTTATCAAATCACGTGAACTACGTGAGATTGGTAGGGAAACGCTTCGGTGGGTCGACAGCACCCGGACTTTCGCTATGTGGACGCAACCAATCGACCTTGAGGAGGATAACGTGGTAGAGGATGCCAGAGAGGCTGATGACTCGCATCCTGACGATACGTACACTATCGAGTTATCGTTGCATAACTCATCCATCGCTCGGCGACGCCCAAGCCGGCGAGGGCGAGACAACAGCGTTTACCAATTAACGCCTACTACGGCACAAGAACAGGATATTCCCGAGTGATAGAGTATCACATTTGTAGCATTCAGGGTAGTCTGGTGTTAATCTTGTGATGGTGGATCTGCCCTTGAAAGAATATGTAAATACTTGTAGTTGTGGGTAGGCGACTAAGGAAAAAGAGGTACGGCTGAAGACCCGCGCGGGCGGTTGGCGCGGCAGGCGGACGGCTGTGCCTCACAAATGTTCTTGGCTCACGGCCAGGAGGGCCGTGGCCGCAGCGACCGCACAGGATGAACTCATCGACTCCTCTTTGCGAGTGACCCACACACCCCATACACGTTACAACCCTCATTTTGCGCGGTGATATACCAGGCGCGCTAGTCGTGGGCGCCACCACTTTGCTGACGTCTCAATATTTCTGTTTTCGACTCCCACAATGTCTACCTCACCCCCGCCTCGCTCGAACGCGCCCGTGTTCGCGAGCGCAGATCCCGCCGCGCCGACGATGCCGCGACCCCACTTCGACGACAAGGCAGAGCGGGCGTCGCCCCCACAGGACGAACCGTTCTCACCGCCGACGCTGCAAGCGGGCTATCACGCGGAATCCGCTTCGACGCTTCACCGCTCAGCGTCAGGGCACACGACGAGTCCGGACCCCAACAAGCACGCCGACTACTACGACCCATATTCTACTAGCGCACTCCCTGCGAATCCATCTGTCGCAGATCTCCCCCCTGGAGCGACCCATAAACCGCGAGAATCACGACGGTACGAAGATCTCGGTAGGGCGCTCGTCATTCTTGCACATAATAACAAAATCTAAGCTTTCCGAACATCCATGTCTAGAATACGCAGAGCCTCCCGCAGAACCTTATTTTGCGGGGCCTACGGGTCAGCAAGGAGACGACCAGAAGAAGCAGTCACCGTTATCCCGTTTCCTCCCAGGTACAGGCCGTTACCCGATTCAGCAAAGGATCGAGGCGAAACGCCGCGGAATAGGCCGCCAAAGCCGCCCTTACGTCGGTGCGCACACCACGATTTATGAGCGGCCGCCGACTCCGCCTGAGAAGCTCACTGTTGCCTATTCCAGTCTATTTGCTCACGCTCGCCATGGTGGCCGTCTTTGTTTACGAGCTCGTTCTCAATTCAAAAGAGCAAGGATCCCCCGTCTCTTTCAAGGTATGTGCGCGCGGTGGAGGGCGCTCCAAAAAGCGTAATGACGAGCCCTCTGCTCTAGCCCGTCGTCAACCCCATGCTGGGGCCGTCGAGCAGTGCCTTAATTAACGTAGGAGCCCGCTTCCCGCCTTGCATGAAAGTTATCGAGGACCTCCCCGTCAACTCCCTAGTTGGGTGCATGAACAACACCGATAACCCAGTCACCCGCTTTTGTCCGCTGGAGGATGTGTGCGGGTTCGACGGGTTTAAAGACGACGGGAGGAAACCAGACCAGTGGTTCCGGTGAGCGCATACTACTGCTTTGGTCTCGACGCCCTCCCCCCTCAACTAATTACAAATTAGCTTTATCACGCCCGTGTTCTTGCACGCGGGGATCATCCACATTCTTTTGAACATGCTCGCGCAGATGACCGCCGCGGCGCAGGTCTGTCTGTCGATCTTCATCTTCCGGCTGGATCAAATCCTAATCAGAGAGAGCAGATTGAGCGAGAGATGGGCAGCACTGGGTTTCTTATTACGTACATGGCCGCTGGTATCTTCGGGTACGCTCCCTTTCAACTCCAAACGCGCCCTCGTGACGAACCGCCTTCTCAGAAACGTCTTGGGGGGCAATTTCGCTCTCGTCGGAGCTCCGAGCGTCGGCGCGTCAGGTGCCATATTTGGATGCATCGCCGTGTGTGGACTTTCTCTGTCACAGCAGTACTGCCGATTAACGTGCTTCAGGTTACCTGGGTCGACCTCCTCGCACACTGGTCTCTCATTGATCGGCCAGTCCGACGGGTATGCCTTTCGTCTACAGTACCGATGCCTATGCTCAAGCTTTATCGCCGACGATACAGCTTGTATTCCAAACTATTGAATTGCTTATCGGAGTCGCGTTGGGCTACATCCCCTGTATGTTCAATCTTACGTCTCCACGCTTCGTTTGCAGTACTGAGATCTCCAACGCCAGATGTCGATAATTTTGGTACGTAAACTCTTCGGCGCAGAACACCTCCATCCTAACTGGTCATCGAAGCTCATTTGGGAGGGTTTTTAATGGGTGAGAATTTGATTACCGTCCATCTCGCCCAAGGGAAGACTTCATTTACGGCTGGTTTCAGGTCTATTGGTTGGAACCACGTTCTATCCAGTGATTAGCCAAACAAGGCGCCATCAGGTAGTTGTCTGGGTCTTCCGCTTGGCGGCCATTCCTGTGGCCATCATTCTTTTCGTGACCCTCATTCGCAACTTCTATACAACCGACCCTTATGCTGGTACGTTTCCCTTTTCTTTTATTTCAAAAAAAATAATATAGCTAAACCAGAACGCTCACTCCTTTTACTCATCATCCAGCCTGTTCTTGGTGTCGCTACTTGTCGTGCTTCCCCCTTGAATCAAATAACCGTGAGTTAATTAATTCCTATATCGATACCGCACACGTTCTCACGCTTTGGAAATTCTAGACTGCAAAGGGTATGTTCGGCAAAACTGATCAGATCATTTTACTTACGAATGCTGTCTCGTCGCTTTCCTTACACTACAGAACGGGTGTGTATACCTCGCAACTCCTCGTATCGACGTAGCTGACTTTTAGTCGAAGGATATGCCACCACTATCGGCTCTTCAACTGGGACGAGTTCCGTTTGATTGCCTTAATTTTGATTGTTACGATACGGAACCTTTCCTGGACACTATTAGGATATACTATTTCTCATACATACAAACATTGACATGGCATGGCTGTTTCGCTTACTTTATCGTGTGTTCAGCAGACGTCAATTGCATTAACCATAGCTCTCTTCGTGTCTCCTCTTATGCACAATAGCTTTGATGGTCGACATTCAGGGTTCACTAACTCATGCCGATTCTACCCTCAAAAATTACTTATTTTGGTCAGTCCGAGCTTTTGGTACAAAGGCCGTGATTGCAGCCGTTGATAGTAGATAATTGACTAAAGCACACTTCCCAAATGTTTGATTCGCACACATGGCTGATATCACTTTCTTGACTATTGAAGGCTACGTCAAGGAAAATAGTTACTCCTGCGCTTCGACGCTAATCTTGATCAGTCAAAACAACAACAACAACAACAACAGCGAAGGCAACAAATCAGAGAAAAATGAGAGTGTCGATGTTTCATCAAATGATCGATGTCGAAATGACATCAACTCACAATCAATCCCAAATTGAGAACAAAGTTAAGCGCGGAACAGAATGTGAGTTGCGGAGAGTGCCGAATAGGTGGCGTCAGTTTCGGAGATCCCTTGCCAGCATCCTCGCTTCACTCAGCCTCGTCAAGTTTTTGGTTCCTGCTCCTTGCCTGCCGTCTCGGCCTCTCGTACTGTCACATAGCCCTAAGGGCAGGCGTTAATTTTTTTTGACATGAGCTCCGAAACGGAATCTACACCTGGTTCAGTTAGCAACAATCCAAGGGGCGTCAGGCTCGTCGGTGCAGCTGCTGGGATTGGAAGCGGTAGGGCAACCTCCGGCCCGACCGCTATATTTCATGGTATTGAATCCAGGCCACCCGTGCACAGGTCTAACCAAGGTGGCCGTAGGCCATGGGTAAATTGAGAAAGCCCCCACTGTGAGATGACCTAAGCGTTTCGTTCCGAATATCCACTCCAAAACTGATAGTGCACGCGGCCAGGTACCAATTCCCTGAGTGCTCACCCAGCCCAAAAGTTTTGATACTATCAAGACTCGGCTACAATGCTCACCCACAGGAACATATAGGGGGGCGATCGATTGCTTACTCAAGACCGTTCGCCAAGAGGTGTGTATATCGCACATCATCAAAACCAAGACCGAGATAGAGCCTGATACCTTTGTATTAGTCGTTCTTTGCCCTGTATAAAGGGGCTCTTCCGCCTGCCTTGTACGTCATACACATGCATCAGTTCTTCGTTGACTAATTTTTGCCAGAGGGTGGTCGTTTATCGATTCCGTCCTTCTCGGCTCACTGCATAATTATCGACTATTTTTCATGAGACATGGCCTGACGGAGTCAGCCATGATACCATCAACTGGGGTCGGCACGGAGTTCCTCTCGGTCTCGCGACTAACACTCTCTGGACACGCGGTTGCAGGGCTTTGTGCGGGGCTCACCAGGTGTGCAGTAGATTGTTCTGAAATTAATTCCATCTTTTTCAATGTTTCTATTGCAAAGTGCATTTGTGGCGACGCCTGTGGAACTTTTGAAAGGTTTTCCCTATCTTTTCACGGGATTGGTCGATATTTACAGCTCCACCCACTCTAGTCAAGCTTCAACTTCAGCTCCAGAGATCTGCCGCCGATAGACAGTTTCAAAGCCCACTGGATTGCGCTCGACAAATTATGCGGCATCAAGGTGTTTCTGGCATGTGGACCGGTCTAACCGGAAGTCTTGTCTTCCGTAGCAACTTCTTTTGGATGTTTGGAGGTATTGAGGTAGGTCCCCCACAAGTACCCACTCGGCAAAGTGCGTAGGACTCATATGCCACAGCTCTTGATGCGCCAGTTCTCTAAGTTACGAGGAACGCCATATGAGGTCTGGATCCAGCGTAGTAAGTATTCATTTGGCACTGACGGACGCCCACCACCGAATTTAGATTAGCACCGAGATGAGCAGCTTCCTTGCCGGCGGCTTTGCATCGCTCGGATTCTGGTTCTTTGCCATTCCTGCTGACAACGTCAAGAAGTGAATACATAATATCATTCTCCACACCGCACCCAATCTGATCGGTTCTCGTCAGCCGGCAGATGGCAGCGTCGTTCAGCTCCCCGCGTGCTTCTTTTGCGAAAGTAGCCCGTCGTACATTCCATTCAGACGGTATCAAAGGCTTTTATCGTGGAATGACCCCAACTATCTTACGCGCCTTCCCAACTAACGCCAGTGCATACTTTGCTTACGAAGCTATTATGAAGTTGCTCTCAGCCGAGAAAGTGAGTATAGGAAATACGTAAATGGCCAAGGACACCTTTTTGCTAATTTCGTAGACCAGGATTTGAATGCAGAATCTCGTTACGCGTATATAATTATCTTACGGAGTAGTGTAGCCGATGTAGTGACACCCACAAGGCTTGCACATTTGAGGGTGTCTGTAATCATGCCGAAGCATCATGTGCGCCCGTCATGCAATCTACTCAAATGTGGTATGACTTCGATCGACACAACAGGAGCCCACACCAATCAAGTCGCTGAAGTTCCGACGATCCACTCGTAGATCGTATCTATTTGTCTTTTTTCCCTTTTCTGATATTTTTTAGGCTCTTCGAAGCCAAGCACCAGATCGGATCTATGTTTGCGTTGCTGTCCCCGGGTCAAAATGCTTCCACTATGCTTGATATTACATTTGAGCGCTACAGGTACGGGGCCCGCACCTTTACTTGGAGTTCGCCGTCTTGTCACGTATTGATTGATCTCTAATTTCAGATCAGCTTAATCGCCGTCCAGGCGTTCAGTGCGTAGCCACAGCAAATAATAGCGAATACCCTACCATTTTACAGAATACATGAAGGTTCTCTTGACACTGTTGACACGCCATGAACTCGAAATCGATAGAATAGTCCTGCTGGATGATATAAAGTCGCAAAAAAAAGTTGCAAGTCCAGCATCCGGATAACCAACCGCAGAGCTAACATGACATCGGCTGAGCAGTTTGTCGCCCTTTCCTGTATCAACGTTGGTGTTGGCCAAAGCGCCAGTACTAATATGCTCGCTAAAATCAGTACGCCCGGTATTCTTCTCACATGAATTCATCTAACCTTGTAAAACCAGCTATAGTTGATTATCGAGGCAATGTTATGCTCAACACATGTGTTCTCCCGACCACCTCAGTTGTTGACTATCGCACCGCAACAACGGGACTGACTCCTGACCAACTGGATTCGGGTAACATCTTTATTTTGTATACTACAACTATATTTACTTTTTTTTTGCAGGCAGAGCCATACCTTTCCAGACTGCACAACAGCGAGTATCTGAGCTCATTAACGGCAGAATAGTCATCGGCCATTGCTTATGGAACGATTTCTCAGGTTAGCACTTGGGTTAGTCACAAGATCCAGGACGGTTGCTGACATAGATCTGCGTCGTAATATAGTTTTGGGGCTTCCACATCCTGCTCTCCAAACCCGAGATGTCGCCCTCTATCAGCCCTTCAGAAATACGATGCGTTCAGGCCAGCAAGTGGTCGGGCTTCAAACACTAATGTGGCAGGTACGAACAATCTTTCTACTCATAGACCACTCGCTAAACGGCCTCGTGGACAGTTCATGTCACGGCGTTTTGGCGAAGGCCCGACAGATTCGGTAAGCTTTCCGTTTGGCTACCCGCGACGTGTGTCACTAAACAAAAACATCGGACATGTCAAAATGGGGCTGCGGATCGATAGCTGGAGAGCGCTCGGGCCTGCCTGGATCTATATCGGTCCGCCGCCACAGATTGGGAGAACGCCGTTACAGCTCGGCATTGGCCATGTGCTTTACCCCCTAGTACTTTCTCGCGCTATTATATTTGACCCTCAGCATTTTTGGCCGCGCTTGTTCTCTATTTGTGCATCCTGTCTCGGACCTTTTTCTTGTAGCTTACCCTGGAACATTTTTTTTCTCCAGGGCTGTCCCTTTATGTATCATGAACAGTATTACTAATACTATCATAAAGAAGTCGCTTAGCGTTGTGGCGTTTCCGAACAGACGAGTTCGCACGCTTATTCGCCCGTGACCGGTGACCGGTGACCGCACACGCTCAAGAAAAAAACTATAATGAATGGTAAGGATGGATAATGCCCTTCGGTATAGCAACCAGAACACTACTCTCGTAGCTACAGCCTTTTAGAATTATATTTCTCCACTGCTCTACCTAATCTTCTACGGACTAGTTTCCAGTGGAAACAGAAGCTGGCACGGCGTCTGCGTAACACTTCCTTTGGTTGCCTCAGCAAAGATTTGCCGTACACCCTCCGAATCGACGTGGGTTCAAGTCTCATTCCAAATCCGACCAATGGTTGGGATGACCTCTGTCGCTGGAGCCAAAAATGGGCCCCGTGGCCAACTAGCTTCGCAGCGCGCTGAAGGCAATTTTCTTTGATCGCATATGAAGCTAAGCGGCGCTGGACGTGGTTGTCCACAAGAGCATTACCCCAGCGGCGTACAAATTGGTTAACCAAACGTTGAGCCCGTGTGTATGGGCGCGCGCATCGGCGAAGGCTCGACAAAAGGAGGAACAAAGTTGTGGACGTTGGGGCGACAGCAGGGGCAAGAGCCATTAGTTCTGTGAGAGTGTTGCGTATCCTCCAGTGTCGACTAATGCCACTCCCAGGTATACCAAGTCCGGCGGCATACAAATTGATGATTCGCACGCAACGGCGACTCCATCGAGGATCAAGAGTAGGTGGTAGTAATTCAAGGTAATCACGGGTGATGTGTAACGCAGAAGAAGTGTCCCCTGCCCGGAGAAAAGCTTCAGCTAGCGAAAGGACAACCCAGGCGTTGTTACGCATTGACAAGTTACTCGAGCCAATGGGTGCGCGACGAAGTAAGAAATCATGTTTGTCTCGTAAATGTCGGTTGACCGTATTATCCGTCACGGACTCCGACACAATGTTTTTGGAAGGGCCCAATGCGCGGTCGGGATACGCGGCTGGGATAGAGGTGGGAAAAGCGCCTCGTTTTTTCTGTCCAAACAACTCGAGCCACTGCCGAAAAAGGGTACGGTCGAGTTTCGACCCTGCGACGAGGCTACCTTTTCGTCTCCGTAATTCGTTGGAGACATGTAACCAAGCTTGTTGCCACCTTCCCGAACGAACGAGCCAGCGAACGATCAATATTCGGATCTCTGAATTTCGACCCAACCCGTCGTGATGCATCTGCTGAAGAATCTGGCCCATCGTCCCAAAAGACGCATGCTGAAGAGCAAGGCTCATCAAAAGCGCGTACGACCTCTCCGAACGGGCTGTGGTTTTCTGCGAGGCGTGGTATTCAAGCAATTCGGATAACGTAGGAGGAGGTTGTGAATTCTGTAGTCGCCAGAGAAGATTATAGTATAACGCGTTACGAGTAGAAGGGGCTGGTTGTGACGACGAGCAGGCAGCGGTGGAATGGGGCCGCCTTGGCTCTTCACGGAGCAAAGATGTGAGCGACAATCCTCCTGGAACATAGTCACGTTCAGAATTTAAAATTTGACCGTCTATGTCGAACTGATACTCTTCCAGTTCTTCTGCGTCGATATGAACAACTGCCTTTTTGCGTCGGCGACGGGTTTGTGAGGAGCTCGATCTGGTAAATGGTTGCCGGTTAATCTTGAGATGAGACTCCACATCTTTTTTAGTGGTTTGTGAGGATAGGTCAGATAGCCGATCCAAACGATTTGGGACCGTTTTCGGCAGATGCGACGGCGGGTGAGTGCTGCAATGTTGTAAGAAGATAGGCTCAAAACTAAAACAATCAAATTCGAAACCTTGATTCGAGAAGAGTAGGTTCAGTTTTGATGTCCAGGATGCCTGAAAGAGTTGATCGAGATATACAAGCTGAAGTGCTGAGCATGTTACGATGTACACGTCGTGCCCACGCGCGACCAGCAGCAGCTTCAAAAAAGGGACCAAGGGGTGACAGAGGCAGCAGTGCAGCTCGAGAGGCATTTTGAAGCATGCATAGGTAGTGTTAACCAAGTCCTCTACGCGCTCTGAGACTCTGCGTAGCTGAGGACTGGTGGTGACCGGTAGTTGTAGTAAAACGGGTGTGACCCCGATTCCGAAGTCCGAGTTTGACGGAACGGAGTCAAATACTTGACTGATTTCGGACACCTGCCAGGCCTGTCTCGAAGCAATCACCAAGTGCTGGTTCGAAGACACCAATGGTTGTTGAACACGCCCACACTTGAAGCTCTTTCTCTTAGCTTTTCATCCTAAAACGCGAGGACAGGGTCATCACTACAGCCAACAATTGAGACACATTTGTCATGCAGCTTAGTTTTAAACCATCGCTCTTACCTGACGAACTATGGTTAAGAACCTTCGAGATAGGCGGGTTCACGAAGAACACTATCCTTCAACTCATACTGGTTTGCAAAAGCTGGAAGGTCTGTCAATAAATGATGAAGTGCGAATCGAGCACTATTTCAGTTGCTGAATGTTTCAAATTACTCATCTCAGGCTATTGCTACTCCACTTCTCTATAAGAACCTATCCATTTTTTCTGATGACTCGCTTTGCCAACTTAATCGGCTAATGACCAAATTTTTACACTACGGACTTTGGATCAGCTCGCTTACTCTTCTCATGAGCCGTCGGCAAACTGACAGCGTGGTCTCTCTTCTCTGTGTCGCACAGAAACTCCGGGTGCTCACGCTGGGAATGCACTGGATCTCAGCCGCAGAGATCAACGTCTTACGCACAATTCACGCCTCAAATCTTCAGGCGCTTGATATTTTCTGCTGTGGCGAGTTGCATAATGAGGCTCACCACCTTTCCGTTGCCGACACATTATGCATGTTGGGCGGTTTCGCGAAGCTGGAAGATCTCTACATCGACCTAACTAATCTTCCATCAAGCTTGTTGCTAGACGCCCCAGAGCAAGCTGTCACAATTACTTCCGTCAAGAATCTCGTGGTGGTCGCCGATTCGGAGAGCAGCTTTCTTCACATTCTCTTCCCGTTTTATTTCCCACATTTAAGACAACTTCGTCTAAAGGATACCCGGGCTAACGTAGCAACCTCTTACACCTCCCTTGGCCGCTTTCTTCAAAAACACAAATTCATTTCACAACTCGACTTGCATCTTCCTTCTCCATTCTACTCTCTTTTACTGGATGACGGCGTCATTTTAGCTCAAGATCTCACGCTTTATGAAATAAACACGTGGGAAATATTACCAGGTGCACCCTTTCCAAAATCACTGCGGAACCTCAACATTCCTCTTTCTCTGGATAAATCTAGCCATGGCTCATGTCCTTGGATTTTTCTTAATTCTCTATTGCGAGAAGCACCGTCAACTCTTGATATGATTTGTTTCCCATCTCTTGATTGGCTATGCTGCTCGGACGCCCATGATATGAAAGCCTTGTTTGCAGGTCGTCTGCTATCGTATGCGCTTCGCTTTCATCTAGCGGGAATCCAGATCGTTGACAAGGGTGGCATTGGATTGGTTCCACGGCGGCGCACTTCGAAGAAACAACACATTACATAGATTCTCACACTAGCACCACCTTATGTGCGTTTTTTTCACAATCACATGTGGCAGAGCAATCGAGATTGTGTCACAATTGTTGTCACTCCTATAATCGTTGCATGCATACGATCCATACATTTACACACAGTCTACACGTTTTCCGAGCCCAAATATGAGTGAATTATAGAAAGAAAAGGGAATTAAATTGACGAGAAGAAAAACGGTAAAACGAGTGTGGCACGCATTTAATATGTTTTGGCACGTCCTGCGAGCCATCCAGTAGTTTCTATCCAACGGTCTCGGACTTGCTGCATGAAGTCTAGTCCGGGAATCTTGGTTTCCACGAGTTCATCGAGGGCCCGCCCCCACCCTGCAGCCATGACTTCCCCAAACATGATACCTTCTGTGTTGGCTGCTTGCGATAAACGTGAAACCCATGAAGACCACTCGTTTGCGAGGCGTGGCATCAACTGCGACAATAGCTCAGCCCGGGCAAGAGGGGGCTGTCTAGCCACGTGTGCGGTCAACGTGGCAAGAAAATTGAAGACATCGTTAATATGTGCTTTAGCTTGTGCGGAGGCGGAGAGAGATATTGGTCCATTGGAAGCACTGGCGGCTGAAGAGGAGAATGAAAAGTAGGGGAGATAAGAAAAAGTAGTCGTCACAAAGTCGGCGATATGGGGGCGAAGTCGGCCAATGATGTACTCGTCCCGCATACCATTGCTACTTGTAAGTTGGTCGGCTGGCAGCCCTGTCGGAGATGGTGAAAACGATGGCGAGCTAGTTCCGAATCCAAATCCAAAGTTGGCTGGGCTGCTGCGTATAGTCCCACTATAAGCAGATGTGCTTGGAGAACCAAAACGTGACTGCGTGGCGCCCGTGGAGATGGGGTATTCGTCGCGAAGCCTTTTCGTGGCATGTTCTAACGCTTGCAGTGCAGTTTCGAGCGAAGGATGAGGAATAAGAGCTACAACTTGTGGCTTGAGCTGTGGGTGGGCGGTGATGAGAGACGTAAGGATTGGAAGCAAATTTTCTTTAGAGAGAGTTGCTGTATAAGATTAGATGTAAGTAGGTAAACCCGCCAGCTGAAGAGACTTACCAAGCAAGACGCCCACATCAATATCCTCATTCCCGTCCGATGATTGGGTACCTGTTCCCTTCCCTTTGTCGTCTTTTCCGCTTTGACCCATTCGGATTCTTTTAGGCATAGTTTTTCTCGCGCGTTCGGGAGTTGGGCTTCTGTCCATCGTAACATCACGAGAAAATCCCCTGCTGTCGCTCTCCAAGTCTTCATCTGGATCATGGCGGCGTTTTTGAGGCCGTGATGTCGGTTGCTGGTTCATCGCATTAGCAATTTGTTGCTGAAGCGGGGCGTATGGTGCTGGTGAGTTCCCTGCGCAACCAAATCCTGCCGAGGTGGAGGCTGCCGATAGTCCAAAACCGAACCCAAGGGGCGTTGGAGCATGAGCAACCTGGCGTGGATGAAATTCAAGGTGATGAGGATGGGGCAAGACGTTAGCCATAACGAACAAAACGGGGTGGATGTAGGAGGTCTGAGGATGAAGTCGGTGGTGAACAGTCAGGCCGTGCAGGCGCGGCCACAATCCGCGCGGAGTTCAAAGCAAGCACGTGATCGGTCTTTAAGAACCCGCCAATGCTTCCGTTCTTACTTTTTTTCTACTTGCTCCTGCTCCCCTCTCGTTTTCGACACTGGCGCGACCAGTAGCCCGTTTTATATTGTGAGTATGCTTTCTTGTTTCTACAGAGGAAGATAAAACAAGAATCGCTACATCGAAACCTCTGGGTTAATGAGCTCTCATCATATACCCAAATTTCTGAGCTTTATTCCCAAACATATTGTTCGTAATGGCTAACGCACCTTTGCCTTTGTCCAGCTCTTTTGGATACCGTTTACTGCGTTTCTGTGTGAGTCAAGTTTTTATTTTGTTACCCAAGATGACTTTAATAGAAGTCAAGCCCTGAACTTGTTCGAGAGGACAAGTCTTGACGACAACTTCCATGCTAATCCTGACTTTCTCCTTATTAAACTTGTCCAAGATCATAACTGACCGTACGCTTTCAGATAATATAACGTTCTTGTAGCGGATAATATCGTGCTTGTGACCTCGGCATTGTAAGTTTCATTCTTTTTTTCTACACTTATGATTACACCAATCCATGTCTTCTGATACTTACCTCTGAAGATACTTTCTTTCAATCTGCTGTACCTTCCTTATGATTCTCCAGCAATTTTACACTGCCTGTTCTCAACGCTAATACAAGTCTTTTAGTTTGCTCAGCTAATATAAAACTTCGTATACATATATAGCACAATATAAATTTTGACTGCTTTTGAAGTTGGTATGAGACTGGATTGAGTTACGAGCATGAGCTTGGACAGTTTGACCACTTGAGCGCTTGAGCCTTGGCCTCTGGGTCAACCGTCCTCGATGGCACGTGACGCGCCCACCCTTCGACGCGTTAAACGTTTTGTCTCCTGGTCTGGTACCCGCACGCGCCGTGCACCTTCGTCTAGCGACTATTTCTAAAACATTTCAATGGACTCTTCAATACGTACATACGGTGGTCATGCCAGCACTGGTTCTGTCGTTCCTCGGTCTACTTCTGCGCCTGCAACAACAGGAGTGGTAGACTTGCCGGCCCTCCAGGCTGCCAGTAGGGTGTTACAAGAGCAGCACGCGAAGGATGTCAGCATCGTACCTGACCTTGGGGATATGCTCACCATTCGTGCGCTTTACAACTTTCTTCATCAAGTTAGGCTTGCTAAAGACTTTGACAGCGGGCCGACCCTCTTCAAGTAGCTATAGTATATTCCCCGACGACTATAGAGTGCCGTTTCAGAAGAAACGGCTCTCTGGCATACCTGAAGATGTTTTCAAGTTTTACTCAGGCAATACACATTCCTTTTCTTATATGGACGTCGTTAACCAAGAAAGTTAACAGCGGCTCGTCATACTACTTACATGGGTTTATTGCCCAGTCTCGAACGTGTTTGGATTTCTATTGACCACCAGCTAATCTTATGGGATTATGTCGAAGGGCAAGTTAATTTGCGTAACAGACTCCGCTTTGCTCGACTTACAAGGTACAACAGACAGGAATTGAATACCTTCGCTGAACAGTCCGATACAATTACGCAGGTCGCTCTAGTCAAACCAAAGCCTGGAGTATTCATTGATGACATACAACACCTTCTCGTCATCTGCACGCCTGTCTCTGTCTTACTTCTTGGTATACAAGAGGTACCAGGGGTGGGAGCCAATGGACGACCGCGCAAGGAGTTGAAGGTTTATGAAACAGGAATGTCAGTTCCGACGGAGGTGCAGATGAGTTCGGTGATTGGTATGGCTGATGGACGGATTTTCATGTGTGGTACGCAAGACGGTCATCTCTATGAGTTACACTACCAGGAGAAAGAAGGATGGTTTGGCAAGCGGATACAAATCATCAATCACTCGATCGGCGGTGTTCAAAGCCTATTGCCTATGTTCTCCTCCTCTTCGTCTCAAGGTGAGGATTCGACTTATACCCCATGACAACTTAACTGAGTTTTATTGCGCAGACCGTATCGTCTCCTTAACACCCGACTTGGAGCGCGACTGCTTCTATACTCTTACTGAGAACAGTGTTGTCTCAGTATATAAGCCCGCGGGGGAGAGGACCGTACAGTTGGTTCAAACCATAAACAACATTTACAAGTCCGCACAGGACAAAGCACCAGGGAGTCCGGCATTGACTCCTTCAAGCTTTCGAATTATCACGCTACAAGTTGTCCAACCTGCGGAATCTAGAGTTGGCGTCCAGCTAGTGGCCGTTACCTCAAATGGTGTACGACTTTACTTTTCCGCATCGACGGCAGGCTACGGCTATGCTTACGGCACCGCTAGTGCCACGACCGCACCTCGCCAACTACAACTCATACATGTTCGCCTTCCCCCCGCTGACCTTCTCCACCCGGATGAACAAGCTAAAAGCTATCGATCTATGAATCCTTCTGCATCTGCTGGGCAGCCGGCCACTTCTCGCCCCTTCTCCTTAGCTGGTTTAGAAACCTCTATCTACGAGACTGGCGTAACGCTTGCAGCACAGCCAGGTGACACGGACGCTCAAGATTATCTGCTGTGCATGTCCCTTGACCTTACTCGTGTTGGTACGCTTGGGCAAACGCAGCCCCAAGCCATTGAGCCACCTCTTTACCAGGGTGCAGTTACTGGTGTGCAGCGCTCACCACTAGTAGAGTATGCAACTTTGGTCCCCGTGCAAGGACGAACTTGGGATATTGCCGCCGTT
This sequence comes from Waitea zeae, assembly GCA_037855215.1. Classification (NCBI taxonomy): domain Eukaryota; kingdom Fungi; phylum Basidiomycota; class Agaricomycetes; order Corticiales; family Corticiaceae; genus Waitea; species Waitea zeae. The sequence goes on from JAZHGK010005526.1 coordinate 57,780, forward strand.
CCACGCAGTTCATCCGTCTCGTATCCTGGCGTGAATGAGCTGTCTGCTCAATTCTCTGAGCCATCCCGAAGTTTTATGGTTCTCACATCCGCTGGTCTTTCGTTCCTAGCGAAACGCCGCCCACTCGACTACCTCCGCGATGTGCTAGACGAAGTCCACGCAGACCAGAACTATCAACCAATCGTTCACTTCAGAGATAGGTAAGTTGCCCTCCAAGTTATAAGCTATTTTCACCTGCTTACATCACACCCTGTCATCTGCAGCTTTGGCCGAGATCAAACTTGTGCTATGCTCCTAGGGATTGCAAGTGGCAATACGTTCCTTGAACTTGGTGAATCTGTAGCTGCAGGTACGCTAACCAGAGTGAGCCCTGAGTTAGCAAACCTGGCAAAGCAGGCATTTTACGATTTCGGAGATCGCCCAACTTATGTTGAGCGGGTGACCTACGGTACTAGTACGTCTCAATCAAGCCTTCCGACTTATACTGTTATCTAATGTATGGTAGGTGAAGCATCAGGGAGCACTACGTTTAGCGGAAGAAGAGAAGGCCTCGCCATCTACTTTGCACGGCTTGTCCGTCCAATTTGGAAGTCCAAAATCACACAAACTAGGTATGCACAATTCCTAAGTAGTCTTTTCTGAGGCTGAATACGACCTTTTCATAATAGGTCGCTTGGACTGCAAGCCCTCACCGTGTCGGAGGATACTCTTACCACCATTCAGAAAAACCTGTTTGCATTGAAGGACTTCCTCGATCAAAACCCTCAATTGTTCCATTCTGCGCCAGGAGACCATACAGGTAGCCGGCCAGCTGCTACACCAGAGCAGGACGCATGGAGGGTATGTGCATCTTCGCTTGACCTAGTCGAGGTTAGTTCATCGTTAACCCTTTTTTTTCATAGGTGGAGCAAAAGTCTGTTTCGCAGCTCCAGGCCTTGCTGGCGCGAACAACTGAAGCCATATCTTTTGTGCTCTTATTGAATGACTACAAAATTGGGGAATTGATTGCGCAGTGAGTGGATACCACATGTCCACAAACGCCCATCCTAATCTGAGTGCGCCCATAGAGCCGACGCTGACGTTCAGAAGATCATTTCTGGTCTGACATATGAGGACTTAGTCACCGCTTCAAGTGGCGTCACTGTCTCTCGAGCTTTGGTAAACATTGTGATTGACCAGCAGATCGGGCAACAGATTGGCGTAAGCATACATCATATTGATGGCGCCACAGGACTAACGCCACGTGTTAGGTTGACACCGTCAGCGAGGTTCTTCAATCCCGCTGTGGGTCCTTCTGTAGCACGGACGATGTTATGCTTTACAAGGTAACGTGTGGCGTTAATAACATTTTCATCATACGGACTTCGAAACGTGTTTTCAGGCAAAAGAGAATGTCCGAAAAGCTGCAGAAGCTCGTCATCCTACTCATCGTCAAGAGCTTTTGGCTGAATCCCTCAGGTCACGATTTTATGAACATCATCTTCAATAATGGTACTTACCTTTGTGCAGGCTCTTCGTCAAGGGTGCCAGAATACTCGACTTTGACAAGTTACGAGAAATTGTGGGCGACTATCAGCATCTTCAGTATGCCAGAGGCGCTGTAGAGTTGCCACTTCACTCTGCACAAATTGAGGATCCTGACAACCAAGGCCTCATGTGGCAGCACGCTGGGGCTGCCGCCGGTGACTCGCGGTCCATACTATGGGACAAACGCCGCCAGTGTTATGACCTCGTCCTCGACTCACTTGCCATATTCGACCAACAAGGAGCGAAGGCTGACCCGGCCGCTGATGCTCAGGCAACCCGTAGCCTCGCGTTCGAGCTTGCTTTATCGGCTGAAGACGAAGGCTTCCATTCTGCGCTCTATGATTGGCTAATCAGCCGCGGCCTTGCAGACCAGCTGCTTGAGGTTCGTTGCTATTTTTGATAAAACACAGTTACTAACCCTCGTTCTAGATGAGGCCGCCTTATCTTGAGGCCCATCTCCGCCGAGAACCTGCCAGTGTCGACAAATACCAATTGTTGTGGCAATTTTATGTGAAAGCTGGTGCCCCCTTGCGTGCCGCAGAGGTTCTCGGCACAATGGCTGAATCTGATCAGTAAGTTATTTAATTCAAAGCATCACTACAAATTCAAGTCTAACTGAACATGCTACAGGTTCGATCTCGACCTGAACGCCCGTCTGGAGTGCTTGACGTTAGCAGTTGGAAATGCAAAGTCCCACCCTGTCTCCGCCGGCGGTCGGCACGAAACAGCCCTGGCGTACCTCACGGATCTGGAGGAGAAGCTTGAGGTTGCGCAAGTCCAGTTGGACATTTACCATACGCTTCTTCCTCGCGCTCAGGAGGGGGGTGCAGTGGCGGACCGGATCCATCTACTCCAAACGACTTTGATGAATATTTCCGATGTGGGTACCTCTACATGCTTAAAAAGGAAACTCAAGCGCTGATGATCGCAATTTAGCTCTACAGCGAATACGCGGAACCTTTCGATCTTCCACAAATCAAGCTCCTCGTCTTGCACGTCTCCGAACATCGTGATGAAGCGCTGTCCCGCTCCATTTGGAATGGTATCTTTGAAGAAGGTTGGCTACACTCATTTCCGTGACCGTGTATTAGTGCTAATCTCCTGTCTTGCAGCGATCGGGGATGAGGACGGTATCGGAGCGGCCGATCGCATTGCTGCAAAGGTCATTCCACTTGGACAACGTTTCTTCCCGTCAGACAGCGCCTTTCCCTTGCGTGAGCACCACTTAGTATTGGATAATTTGGACTGTTCTCTGAGCGTATCCCCATTTAGGTCACGTCGCATCGACCCTTGTCCGATTCGCCCTCGCGCACAAACAAAGCGTGCCACCGGGTTGGGCACCGCGCGTGCTCATCCAGTGCGGTATACCACAGGTAGAGGTGTGGGATCTTCTGCATGAGATGTATGAGTCGCAGGTGCCCCCCTTCAACGAGCAGGCGAACGTTCAGGCCCTTTCTGCTGATCTCGCTGTGTTCCTCACTGATTGGGCAGAAGAGGCGGCACGACCTTCCTCCACGGTGGCGAGGGAATTCCCTGTCAGCAGGGTCGATCGAGCGATCGATCAGTACCTCGAAGAACTTGAACCATCGCGCACGGAGGTCCGTGCGATGTATGAGGCGATCAAGAGGCAGTTGCGGAGGTACTGGTGAGGAGACAAGAAACCGTGTTTTCTTGGATGAAGCTCGGCGATGTACTCATGTTTTGCGAGATTTGATGAACTAATATGCATTCTATCTTCCGTGTTTTGTCAGCGGGTGCAATTGTGAGATTCGCCACATAACTGAATTCAGCAACCACTTCGATTCTTCTCATGATGAGATATCAATATTTCAATATCATTTAAGCGTTCAATGGAGATGTTTGTTAAAATTGTAGTTTAAATGTGGTGGTCTCTGTCAGATTTGAGTGTAAAGCAAGTGCCCTCAAGCGCCCTCATGGCCATACAACACTTGCTGTGTTCGCAACTATGCGTTCTATTCTTTGTGGGCCCCATGACAATAGCAGGGTTAACTGCAACAATAACAAAATTATTGAGGTGAACATGTCACGGCGAAATTCTACTCAATTTGCAAAAATAACGGGTTTGCTTCTCGGCGGCGGGCTGACAGGCCGAAATACAAACGACCAAGTGAATACGAGCCGGCGTTCAGGAATGGTCCAATCAACTGCCCTTGTTTGCTGTTTGGTGGCCGGGCTCCAAATCGAGCACGTTAAACGCCTCAAGTGTATATAGGCATACAAAGGGAATATATACAGGAGTGTCTTGTTTGACAGGCGGTTACATAACAAAAGCAAGAACAATGATGAAACAGAATATTTTGAGCTTTACTGCACTTCAAGAATGGCGTCCTCTGCCCGTGTCAACACGCGCTTCACCACTCTTTGAGTCCATTCGTATACCTTCACGAGCGTCCTACAAGTCATCAGCCACAACACGAAACCAAGTTGGTAAGTGAAAAGACTCACTTGGCCGCCCCGACGAGGATCAACACGACCACGATGACCGCTGCGATGTCCGACGTGTCCCTGTTCCGCCTGTTGCCTCTGTATCGTGCGATCCACTGCAGCGGTCCTACGACCGGCATGGTCAGTAGCATCGTCACGATCGATGCGATGCCGACGACGGGCAGACCGAGCAGGAAACGCGCGAGAAGCCGCCTGAGGACGCCCGGTGCCGCTAGTGGGGGCTCGGTGGTGGCGCGTCCAGGGCGGCGGTGGGAGGAAGAGGAGGGGGAGGAGAGTCCGTCAAAAAGCATGCCGAGCGCGCCAGACTCGTCCTTGTCTTTTAGGATGCGGAGGACGGCTCGGAGGAGGTCATACCCTAAGCTCAGCGGGCCAGCAGAGTAATAGAAGAAAGAAGAGGTGTAGGAGTAAGAGTCCTCATCGTAAGAGTCCAGTGCGGAGAGAATATAGGTTGTAATGAAGGAGGAGATCAACACAAGCAGTGTAAATAATAAAGTAGAGAAGAAGGCGATGATTACTGCGCATAACGTTAGACTAGCGTGAATATATACACCCATGGAGTTGGACATACGAGGATTCTCGGCAATGCCTAATGCGCGCGTACGCTGGAAGTTGTACCGGTAGTGACACTGTGGACATTGGAAGTAGGCGTCTGCGTTGGAGGACGTCGTGCGCCATTGTTGCAGGCATTTGACATGGACGTGCTATAAAGCAAAGGAAGCAAGGCAACAACAGATTAAAGTATCGTCCACCGGTCAGAAAACGCTGGAAGGAAGCGTACTGAGATGGAACCTTTGCAAAGGCATGGCCGGATGAGCTTTCCCAACGTACGGTCCTCGCCGTCGAAACAGATCCGACACTGTTTTTCACCCGTCGGCGTCCCCGGCGGGCGCGGTGACTCGGGCCGTTTCTCTTCCTGCGTCGTTATGCCTTCTCCTTCGGCGTCGGTGTCCACGCGCAACAAGGAACCAGGAACGCCGTCGCCGTCGTTGTTGACAGTAGCCGTTGAGAAGGTGTGGGAGCGGTCGTCGTCGTCTGAGCGCATGATGTGATGCGGGGGTGGATAGGCGCCCGTTGGTCGGCCGAGTGTTTCAAGGTACGCGGAGGGCCCGGGTAGCGCGTCGGCATGCGTTTCTAAACGTGTCTGCGCCCGCCTTCTCCTTTCCTTACGTCCTCGCTTGCCGTCGCGTTCGCCGTCGCCCTCCCAATCTATCTCGTTCAAACCGCTGCACACGACTTGTCATGCCCCCGAAAACTCTCACTGCCGCACAAAAGGGCAAAAGCCGTGCCGCCGCAGGCAAGACGTCTACTCGGCAGAAAGTCGATGTTCCGACGCGCAACTCCATCTCCCTCAAGGGTTCGACGAAGCTCGTCACCGAGTTCTTCAACTATGCTGTTAACACGTAGGCTTCAATGGCGCTATACCTCTCGCTCATTTTGGGAGATAAACGTGATTGTTTATAGGATTCTCTTCCAACGGGGCGTATACCCCGAAGACGACTTTCATATGGTGAAGAAATACGGCCAGACGGTTCTCGTCACACAAGACTTGGCTCTGGAGGCGTATATTCAAAAGTACGTCTGATGCCGACTAACGCCAGGGGAAAGCGAATGCTAATTATGGAATACGACGGTCATCAGGATTTTAGAGCAAGTCCAGAGTATGTCTAGGTTATGTTCTGGATGGGCCCGGAGGTTGACTGGACTCCTCCAGAATGGCTCATCACCGGCGACGTGACACAGCTAGTGGTTGCAATCATTTCGAAAGATACGCGCGTGCCGCTCGAGCGGTGGGTGTTTGATATCGTGTTGAACAACCCACCTGAGGGTGAACCACTGGATGCGGATGCGGAGATGTGAGTGTCGTTGGCCGACTCGCTTTTTACCTTCTCTCACACTCGGACTTTTTTCTTTTTCTTTTTCCTTCGTCCCCCCCCCCTCCTCCTCCTCCTCCCATTTTTCTTTTATCCTTTCTCGAAATGGAGTAGCCCTGCTACCAAGCCCGAGGCGGAAATTCAGGCGGAAATTCGGTCGATCCTGAAGCAGATCGTCTCGTCGGTCACGTTCCTGCCCGTGATATCCGAGCCGACGGTGTTCAACATCCTCGCGTACACGACCGACTCTGCGGCGATACCCGCGGACGAGTGGGTGGACACGGACCCGATGGCGATCGAGGCGGGGAAGAGCCAGCAAGTGAAGCTGCGTTCGTTCAGTACTGACGTACACCGCATCGAGGCGATGGTGTCGTATAGGTACGAGGGGTGAGGGAAAACGTGTTTACTCATTCGTTGGAGGGGATGATGTGGATGAGTGTGGGATGGGCGGTGCTGGCGCATCAGAGCATCATGGCTCGCTGACTGACGGGAGTGTTGATGGAAGCTTGTTGCTTCAGATGTCCTTTTTTTCTCTCTCTCTCTCTCTCTCTCTCTCTCTCTTTTGCCCTTTTCTTATCCTCGCCTGGGGCTATCTAGCTGACTATTTTTGTATCGTATCGTTGGTGTTAAATTCGGAGTGGTTGCGTGCTTATGACGACTGAAGGATTCCTATGGAAGAAAGGAGAATGAGCAGGGCGACCTGAACCCCCCTCCCGGCAGAAGGAGGCGGGACGGTGATCTCGGAAGGGAGGGAGACGATCAGCATAGCAACGGCGGTCGCTGCAATACAAATTCAGAAATAAATACTCGCGCGCATATTCTCGTCTCCCCCTGATTCTGGGCCCACCCATCCTTTCCCTTCTTCCTCTTCCTCCTCCTCCCTGTCATCCTTTCTCGCTATCTCGTCTTGCCGGGCTCGACGACGACTGCACTTTTATTTCTCCCTCTCTTCTATACGACCTTTTAATCATACATCTCTCATACCCCCACCACCGCCAATCCTTTCCACTCACAACAACAAACAAAAAAACCAAACAGTCGTTACCATGGGAGAGTCTTGGTTTCAGCGCGAGTTCCTCCAGGGCCGCCGCCTCCTCTTCAACGTTCTCTTCTACGGCGCTCACTTGGCCACATTCGCCTACGGTTGGTACTCTCAGGTAAGCACTCGTCCTCACGACCTGTCAGACGAAAAGAAACAAGAGCCCTAACAAATATTCTTTTTCCCTCTCCAGGCAACTAACAAGAGACTGTCCGTTTTGAACGGCCTGACCTGGTCCGTCTGGTCCTCCCGTGGTGCCGGCCTCGTCCTCGCTCTCGATGGAGGCCTCATATTGGTGCCCATGCTCCGGAACATCATCCGTGTCATCCGTCCCAAGCTCGCGTGGGCTTTCCCTGCCGATGAGAACATCTGGTTCCACCGTCAGGTCGCCTATTCGATGGCCTTCTGGGCCATGGTCCACACCACCGCTCACTACGTCAACTTTATCAACGTCGAGCGCCTTCGTGAGTGTCTTCGCTAACGATGTCGCGTCGTGTTCTCCTCATCGCTCATGCCCATCGACTCTCTCTCCCTCTCTCTCCAGAGGTTCGCAAGCAGAGCGCACAGCAGATTCACTATACCCAACCCGGTGGCATCACAGGCCACTTCATGCTCCTCATCATGGTCCTCATGTACACCACCGCGCACAAGAAGATCCGCCAGCAGTGTTTCGAGGCCTTCTGGTACACCCACCACCTCGCCTTCTTCTTCATGATCGGCCTGTATACCCATGCCACCGGCTGCTTCGTCCGCGACTCTGTCGAACCAGACCTCGTTTCCTACTTCCCCTTCTACTCCACCGAGCACTGCCTCGGCTACCTCTCCTGGCGCTTCACCATCTGGCCCGGCATCATCTACTTTGGTGAGCGCGTGTACCGCGAGTACCGCGCCCGTCGCGCCACCCGCCTCTCCAAGATCCTCGTCCATCCCTCCGGCGCGATGGAGCTCCGCATCGTCAAGCCGAGCTTCAAGTACGTCGCCGGCCAGTGGCTCTTCATCCAGATCCCCTCCATCTCCCGCTGGCAGTGGCACCCCTTCACCATCACCTCTGCCCCCGAGGACCCTTACGTCTCGATCCACATCCGCCAGGTCGGCGACTGGACCCGCGCGCTCGGCGACCTCGTCGGCGTCGGCCCCTCCGTCGTCCAGGCGCTCACCAAGCAGGCGCTCGCGGGTGAGTACAAGGATGAGAAGGCGTCCGCGCTCGGCCCGAACCGCGGCGACTTCGTCGAGCTCGACACCTCCCGCGCGCTGCCCCAGGTGAGGATCGACGGCCCGTACGGTGCACCGGCGGAGGACGTGTTCAACGTCGAGGTCGCCGTTCTCGTCGGCGCCGGTATCGGTGTCACACCGTTCGCGTCGATCTTGAAGCACATCTGGTACCGCCAGCGCAAGGGCAACGTCGGCTCGCTCAAGCGCGTCGAGTTCTTCTGGGTCTGCCGCGACGCTCCCTCGTTCGGCTGGTTCCAGAGCCTGCTGCAGGAGGTCGAGGCGGCGCAGGCGGACCCGAACTTCCTCCGGATCAACATCTACCTCACGCAGAAGATCGGGGAGGACATGCTCTGGAACATCGCCGTCAACGACGCCGGCGCGGCCTACGACCCGCTCACGCTCCTCCGCTCGCGCACCATGTTCGGTCGCCCGGACTGGAAGAGCATCTACGGCGGCATCAAGCGCGCGATCGAGAGCGGGCAGTACCTCCCCGGCTCGAACTCGCAACTCCGCACCCGCGTGGGCACCTACTACTGTGGACCGTCCGCGGCGGCGAAGGCCATCCAGACCGTGTGTCGCGAGGAGTCGAACGCGAGCGTGAACTTTACGTTCGCGAAGGAGCATTTCTGAGCTGGCTCATTGTCGGATCTCTCGGGGGAGTGTTGGGCTTTGAAGCCGGCTGTTGTTTTGTGTGTCCTTTGGGGGGATGCTTGTATGATTGCCGTGCAGACCTGTCTTTTTTTTTCCCTTTACTTCATCGCATGTCTGTCATTCTTATTATTTTTATTGCCGCGAATCCAAGTCTCTTTGGGAGGAAGAAACCACAAACAAAGTTGTGAATGAACGTTGAACTAAGCTATTGAGTTTTGACCCGAGGGAAGTTAACACTTTGGTACACGTGCTCGCGTTCTCTCCTTTCCTGTCCTCTTGCGATCATGTCTGCCTCCACACCCGCCGCGTCCGCGCCTACGCCGGACGGCGGCAATACACCCACCACAGCATCCGCCAACACGAGTGCGAACGCGCCGCCGGCCTCGGCCGCCTCCTCGTCGACGCACGAGTCCGCGCTGTCCGCGCGCGGCAAGGCCGTGGACAAGGTCGTGCTCGACTACCTCCGCGCGCGGGGCCACACCGACGCGTCCGAGCGGCTGCAGCGCGCGCTCGACTCGGACGAGGGCGAAGCGGCCGCCGGCGCCGGCGCGTCCGAGGAGAGTGTGTCGATCGCGGAGCTGGTGAAGGAGCTCGCGGAGCTGTTGAAGCCCCCTGCGGGGCCGAAGCAGGAGGAGGGCGTGAAGGAGGACTTGGGCACGCCGAGCGTGCAGGCGTTGTTGGCGAGCATCGGCGCGGTCGGCGCGGAAGACATTCTGAGTACGGACCCGTTGGACCGACAGGCGGGGTACAGAGAGTTGGAGAGCTGGGTGGATGGAAGTTTGGATATGTACAGAGTGAGTGTTGGCGTGCTTTTTCTTGTTGATGAATCCGTATATTTATGTTTTACAGCCTGAGTTTAGACCGATTCTGTTTCCCATTTTCTGTCACTTTTATCTGGACTTGGTCCAGTACGGCTACAAGGATGCTGGTGTGTCCCACATGCGTGTTTGCATACTCGGTTCGCTTTCTGACGAACCCTCGACAGCGTTGAAGTTCTTCAGCGAGTTCTCCCCTTCTCTCGCACCAGCGCACAGCGGAACCCTCCACCGTCTATCTAACATTCTGCTCCCAATTCACGTAAGGAATGACGAACTTGCTCAGCGATTCAGGAATGAAAAGTATGCCGTGCGCATGAGTCGGTCTGGCTTTGGCTTGCTGGTTGGCTGGTTGACAGAGGGCGTGGGCGGTGAGGCGTTAGGAGAGGGCGGAGGATTTAACGGTGAAAGAGGGAAGAGGGGACGCTCAGCGGTTATGAGAGTGGTGAATAACCATTTGAGGTTCGATGGTAGGTTGCATTCACTAGGAATACTGGTGCCAACATTAACCGAGGTCAATGCAGTTACCTCCGCTCCAAGTACTAGCGTCTCTGCCAGCTCCTGGGAAGAATCTACTGGGCTGCTCTCGTCTCTCCTCCCCGGAGGTACTGGCTCTGCATCATGGACGAACCCGCACGCGTTCAACGCCTCACACGGAGAGCTCAAGCTTGGCCCCATGCAGATGAACGAAGAACTCCGAGCGGAGGCGGAGCGCACGATGCGCCAACACTCGATGCTGGACTCGTCGAACCAGTACGACACCGTCCTGCCACAGCCGTCCGTGCCCGGCCTCATTAGTCCGACTGCGGCAGAGCTCCCTCCGCATCCGCCACTGTTCAAGAGTGTCGACGTGAGGAGGGAGGTTGAACGCGTGAGAGACGCGAGAAAGAGGATCAGACTCGATCCGTCCGTGCTCGGTGGGGCCGACTTGAGCTCACCACAGGGTGCGGCAGTGAGGTCGCGTGTGCTGCCAAGTGTTTGTGCGTATACGCTGCATGATGTGGGGGAAGGGTGCGTAATTATATATTTCTAAAATCTGGAGCCTCAGCTAAGAATATATGACCGACTAGAATCCCCTGCTGCACTTTTTCACCAGATACCTCTCTTATGGCTGCTGGCTCTGCGGAGAGTTACGTTCGGTTGTGGAGCTTGAAAGGAGAGAAGCTGCGCGGGATGCGAAGTGATTTCCAATCCAGTGCCATCAAAGATGGTGCGACCATACAACAAGGATCGAATACTCTCACATTTGCTGACAAACTTTATGCTACAGTCAGCACCCTCCGCCGGATAAAGGAGAAGTCAGGGAGCACAACACGGAAGCTTATTGGCCACAGTGGGCCCGTGTACTCCGTCGCATTCGACCCACATAGCGGGTCTGCAGCACCGCCGAAATACCTCTTATCAGGCTCGGCTGATGGAACCGCTCGTCTCTGGTCCTTGGATACGTTAACGAACGTCGTTGCCTATCGCGGACATCAGAACCCCATTTGGGACGTTGAGTGGAGCCCACTTGGTGTGTACTTCGCCACCGCCAGCAGGGACCGTACCGCGCGACTTTGGAGCACCGACAGGATATCAACGCTTCGCGTGTATGCTGGTCATCTCAGTGATGTCGACGTAAGCCATCTGGACGGCCCAGTTTTACGTAGCAGCTTACATGTTTTGCTAGGCTGTGAGGTTTCATCCCAACTCCCTCTACCTTGCGACTGCCTCAAGCGATCAAACTGCACGACTGTGGGATGTTCAAAAAGGCTCTTGTGTCCGCGTGTTTATTGGGCATCAGGGTAAAGTCAACACCTTGTCCTTTAGCCCCGATGGTCGCTTCCTGGCCACTGCTGGTAAGTGTTCTTCGTTCTCTACCCCGCACGAGGCCGAGCGCTAAAGTAGCATGGACAGGCGAGGACCTCGCTATCAACCTCTGGGACCTTGGTTCCGGGCGCCGGATCAAGAAGATGACGGGCCACACTGCGCCGATCTATTCGCTTGCATTCAGCGCTGAGTCGTCTCTGCTCGTCAGTGGAGGTGCAGACTGGACAGTCAGATGCTGGGATGTGCGAGGATCCGGCGGGCTGCCCTCTAAGCCGAAGGAAAACGGCGCGCTCACCAACGGAACATCCGCGGAGGAGCCCAGCATCAAGTCCGATCTTGGTATCGAAACGTAAGTTGCTTATTGTTATAGTATGGACAAACTAGCCTGCTGACGTTCGAGCATAGGACTGATTTACTTGCAACATTCCCCACCAAGCGAACCCCGATTATCAACGTCCAGTTTACGCCACGAAATCTATGCTTAGTCGCTGGGCCGTTTATACCTCCTGAACAGCGCCTAGCATGATAAATATATGTCTCTTTCTCCGTAGAAATCGTTCTTGTGTATTATTTATGATAACGTTGGTCCTTTGTTGAACGTGAAAGGAGTTGCCTAGAGACGCCTGAAAGGGTGAATTGTCAGGAACACGTGCCGATGCGCGTCTTGCCTCTGCTTCAGCAGCACAATCCACTACCCTTCTCCGCAACCTGACGTCTAGTTTACGAGAACTCTAAACATAGTAAGCCGACGAAGTATTTCACTACGCGCAAGAACCTAAGGTCTTTTTGGCTACAAGATGGATGACGGCATGGAAGTCGACGGGGCCGTTGAGCAGCACCCAATGCCCGACTCACAACCAACGACGGCAGCGCTGGACGCGGCAGACTTTGCCAACACTTCTTCGTTGACTGGTAAGCTCTTTCACACACGCCGTAAATTTCGAGGTTATAGTCGGGCAAGACTGACGAACCCCTCACGCGCCATCCGCAACCCCCTCAACCCTGTTGATTAGCCAACCCCGAACCGACCACCTCGCGCGACCCTTTTCGCGAGATTGCCGTGAAGGTACACATTCGAAGACCGGACAAGGACTCTTGGGTGTATCTCGGGCGTGCTATGGTCACTTATGAGGTGCATGGGACGGCCTCACGCGTCGGTGCGTTTTTTCCTCCGACACTGGCTGTTGCTGCAGTCCTCCCCTGCACTTGCTGTCCTTAGTCCCGTCATGCTGACCAAATAGCGCGTACGGCGCTCTTTCCCCCTCCTGTTTAGTGGTTCGCGCTGCGTCCACGCGCAAGGTTATGACTGTGTTCGACGGGGTACGTCCGATTTGGGTCGCTGTTGTCTCTCGCTTGGGGCTTTGGGCGCTGATTTCATCGTTCGTGTGACTGCGACGGGGTTCACAGGCGTGCGACCTTCAGGCCGAGAAACGTGGCAATTTCGTGGTGATTGGGTGTGTGGAAGGGGCGCGTGTCATCTCGTGGTCGCTCAACGTGAGTTCCGTCGTCGACGGATTCATTCCTTAAAGAAACACGCGCACATATACATCTCTGCTGACACGTTCTCGACGAAACAGTCCCTCAACAATTCTGAAACGCTCCGGCTGCTCACCATCATCGAGCTCGCATGTCCGTACTGTACCAAGACCTCGCACGACCAACGACCACACACCAAAGGCCAGCGGAGGGTGGAACGCGTCATCAAGGACGACCGTCGGAAACGCCACAAGCGTCGCAAGGAGGCGGATGCAATGGTCGACCTGTTCGCGAAGCAGACGCTGGATGAGGAAGTCCCGCCCACATGAATCGGAGCGGGAAGTTGTGACAAGTATTCTGGGCGCATCTCGTCGGAAGATTGCTATTTCTGCTCTCTGTATCTATCATTTGCATCACTGTTTTTCTATTCAATTTATCCAGCAGAAGAATGTCATTTCTATAACCATATATGCGACATTGAGGATGTAAACAACAGTGAACAGCACCAGCTAATGAAGCAGGATGAGATAACAATGCATCGAGGACAAGCGTCTCTGAGTGGTAAATGAGGGATGTACAGTAGCATAAAGGTCAAAAGTGAATGCAACGAAAATAAACAGAATGCCAGGAAATCTACACAGTGATGATAATGATGCTGAAGCTATGACGGGGAACGGGGCATAAGGGGCTCGGACTGGCCATACAGGCCCTCTTTAGTGCGGCGGGATTTGCGCGACGAAGGTGTGGTCGCGAACGCATCCGTTGCGCCATTCGAGCTCCATCGTTGAGAGTCAGAAGGGGAAACCGGAGACGCGCCTTCCACGTTGTGCAGATTGCGCGCCCTCCGCTCGCTGTACTGAGGCGGGAGCTCGATCACGCCGTCCGCGTTCGGCCCGGGAGCGTCCTCGAGGTCGGTGTGGATGATGTACCTCGACGTGCGCGGCTCGTGGTTCGCGGGCTCGGCCACTGGTGCCACATTCACGGATACCTTGCTCCGGTGCGCGCTCGTGGCCACCAGTGTCGATTCTCGCGGAGAGGACGGCCCTGGATGATATGACGCCATGTCGGGCGCGAACGACCCGCGCGACTGGGTCGGGACGGCGAGCGAGCGCGGGGTGTAGTATCCTGATGGGATACGGAACGGGCCGCCAGGTGGGCCGTCCACCCCGACGGCGAAATCTTGCGCGCTAGAGGCGGTGCTGTAGTTGTAGGGCGAGTGATACGGCGTGTTCGACGGGGGGTCATATGTGAAGGGTTGGCTCAGCAGGTCGACGGCGCTCGTCTTACGTGATGGCCGGATCGATTGGGAGGAAGACCAAGCTTGTGCAGTCCGTCGGCGTCTGATACAGAAGAAGGCGAGTGCGAGGATGGTGGCGAGGATGAGGAAGCCGCCGACGGCGACGCCTACGATAACGCCCGTCGAGATCCTGCGGACAGGAGGGGTGGGTGAGGAGGATTCTGATGCCGATACAGACGCAGATGTGGATGCAGATGTGGACGCAGATACAGATACAAATGTGGATGCAGATGTAGATGCGGACGCAGACTGTGATCCTGTGGGGGTGGTGGTCAGGGAAGGTGGATTCTTGGTGCTCGCGGGTGAATCGTTGCCCAGGCAGTCTGACGCGCCAGACTCGGCAGTGCTGAATAAGTTTGAGGTGCCTCCCTGTCTGTTCTGCGCGTCGACCATGAGGAATATGACGGATGTGCCGGCGGAGACGTCCGCAGTCCAATCGAAGGACGTTGCACCCTTCGGCGGGTTCAGCGTGATCATATCGCCACCAGGTATCAAGCCCTGAAGGCAAGTGTTACGATATGTGAGACGATGGAAAGTGGAGATTTGCTCACAAGAATCCGAACGGGCTGGATGGCCTTCTCGTACCCGTCAAACGTCATCGTTCTGTTTGAAGAGATAGTAAGTCGAGATGTGTGAAGGAGAGAGTAGGTAGTGTACGAAGCTCACCGACACTGAGCGAGGACGGTATTCAACTGGAAAACAAAACCGATTCCGGTCTCGGTTGTGTTGCAGCTGGTACCGAGCGATTCGCCGACGGTCAGGGCGGTGGAGGTCCCTCCCGTGTTTTCGCCTTTCGCGTCGCCCATGCTGAGGAGGAACCTCTTGCCCTCTGGGAGGGTGAGCTGAGTCTGGTACGAGCCTCGTCCATCGGAGTAGGCTTCAGGCGGGACGGTGACGTTTTGTGCGATGCCAAAGTCCTGGACCAAGACGGTCGGATTCGCGGTTTGTGGTGTGGTTCAGACGGCTCGTGCACTCACGGGTATTATCAACAAATGAAAGGGTGGAGTCCCGCCTAGAAGCGACAATTGGCGGCGTCAGCTGATCCGCGGGGGGG
>JAZHGK010005537.1:0-25487 GCA_037855215.1 Waitea zeae
TCCAGTCCGGGACCTTTGGGCAGCACACGCGCCCAACGCATCGTACCCTCCAGCCTATATCCCATATTCTCTGCTGCTTTGACTGACTTGGCGTTGTCGTGGTGAGCTGCCCACATGACCCGGCGCATGCCCAAGCCCGGGGGAGAGGCGGACGGTAGCTCGAGGCAATAGCGTAAGAGTAGTCCGACAGCGTTGGATGTGACGTGCGTGCGTTGGAATTCGGGTAAGATAACTACTGCTCCGATCTCGGTACTGAGCTGCGAGGGCGTCGTGCGCAACAGTCCGATCTGGCCTGCGAGGGCGCCGCCTGCACCTGGTATGTCTTCAGGCTTGGTCTTGTCGATGATGGCGAGGAGAAGCCATTCTGGGCTACGGCGCATTTCAAACTCAACAAGTGAGAGATAGTCTTCAAAGCTGTTCAATGCCCATGGGATGAACTTGAGAGTGGTTTCCCTTTCCGGGTACAGTTTCTCATAGAATAGCTTGGCATGGATTCGAGGGATCAGAGGTGTGAGCTTGATGAGGTCGTTCTCTAGAGTATCGAGATGGACAGGAAATGGGAAGTTGATGTCGTACGGGTCGGGACCAAAGAGGTCGGGTTTGGATTCGATGACCCGTGGCTTGTATAGGTTGACAAAGGACATGGATGGATGAATGGGTTGTGTCGTCCGCTCTAGAAACCATGATGCATTTTATATCAGGCCTTGAATGATCTCTGAAGATAGCTGAAGATTAAGTATGACTCGGCACGCTTCCCGTGAATAACCCAGGTTACATAACCATGTGAGTGAGTACTCTCGGATGACGCATTCACCGACTGGGCGGTGCCACTGCAGACTTGATCCACCGTATTGTTCCCTGTCATAGACGATTGCTAGTCCAAGACTTAAAGCTTAGCATGTATAAGATACGGTACATTACACCAAGAAAATAAGTCAGGAACTAGGACAGAGAAAAGAGCGCTAAAAAACAGTGTCGCCACGGCATGAAACTCCTCTTCTACGTAAGGAGATCGTGAAAGGAGTGATTAATGAGGCTATATTCATCTTGACTTCCACCAGATGATAGCCCGAGCCAAATCCAACATGACCGACGAGACGTCAGCAACGGAGGAAAGGTCGGACAATGGAGTCGGTAAACGGTAAAGAAAAAGTTTCGGGACCGGCGCCGACCTTCATTTATCCCTCCCGAAGCACGTGATGTAGGATTTTCTTGGGTCAACTGTTCTCTCAGCCACTTGAGCTCTCTGTGTTTCTGCGTTGCGTAACTACTCGGCGGCCTATAACATGTCTTCCGTTTTGAAAGCACAGAAGAAAAGTGAGGCAAAGCTCAAAAACAAGCGAAAATCAGATGAAATGGACTCAGACAACGAGGAGCTCTCCGGCCAGCCCCGCCCAAAGAGGAATAAGCAGCGAGTTCTACTCCTCTCGTCTCGTGGCATAACCCATCGAATGAGACATCTCATGAACGATTTGGAGGCTTTGCTACCACACGTCAAAAAGGGTACGTATTATGGCATATCTCAGCTTTGTCTGGGCTAAACATTGGATCATAGAGGCCAAGCTCGATTCCAAAAACCATCTCAACCTGCTTCCTGAACTCGCCGACCTTCACAACTGCAACAATGCTATATACTTTGAGGCGAGGAGGCATGAGGACCTCTACATGTGGGCAAGCAAAACTCCGAACGGACCCTCAATTAAGATGCACGTTCAAAATGTGCACACAATGGACGAACTCAAGATGACTGGCAACTGTCTGAAGGGAAGCCGCGGGATCTTGAGCTTTGATAAAAGCTTTGAGGAAACTGCGTGGGCTCGGTTAACCAAAGAGCTGCTTACACATGCGAGTAAAATACCACTCCACGTGCTGTTTTGTGCTCATTGTTCATGTCTTCTATAGATGTTCGGCGTACCTCCTCAAGCTCGTAGGGCCAAACCATTCATCGATCATGTGCTCACATTTTCTCTTCTGGATGGTAAAATCTGGTTTCGCAACTTCCAGGTTCGAAAACCACTCCTTACTACTATGATTGGCATCAACTCAAAGCATTGACCTAGATCCTTGAGAAAGACCCCTCGCAACCAAACGGGCCCCCTAAAACTTCTCTCGTCGAAATAGGACCTCGTTTTGTGTTGACACCCATTCGCATCTTCGAAGGGGCGTTCAACGGAGCTACCGTCTATTCAAATCCTGGTACGTGCTAACAAGTACACCTGTAATACCCGACTTATGATTACGTTAGAATTCGTATCGCCTGCTGCCATTCGGTCTGCTATTCGCCGAGAGAAGGGCGACCGCTACCGTGCACGCAAGGATCAGCAAGAGGAACGTGTTGCACGTATGGAGGATTTGCAAAGAGAAGAAGACGAACTGGCTGTTTCAAAGGTGTTTTCATAAGCATCATCCCTCTTGTGCTCATCATGTGTTCTTGTTATTTCTGTATCTCATCATTTACAATTGTGTTCTTGAAGCAACAACACCTTTTGCCATCACTATACATACTCTTGTCATGAAATTAAAAAAGGACGGTTTCGTTGAGCAATCAAGTTTTTTTTTGAAGCATTGTTTCGTTTTCATGCCTCCGGGTCAATATTCGGAAATGAGTGAACGTCTCTAAAAAACGTGTAAGTGTGCCGCCAGCATGTAAGCGGCATTACACGATTATCGTATTGGGGGTCGAGGTCAGGTGAGGAAGGATTCGCGGGCTCTGCTACTCGGCTCCCCGACTCCCTCTTTGAGTTCACCTCGCCGCCGTCGTTTTCCTCCTTGTTGACAAGTGTAACCAACGTCCAGGGTGAGCGCACTTTTGACGCGCATTGCACTTTCTGAGACTCACCAAATCCAGTCGATAGTCTGCTTTCTATCACATCAACGTATACTCCCGGGAACGTGTCAACGTACGTGCACATGGCTGCACTCATCGCCGCCGTCTGTCCCACCTTTCATCCCCTTCCTTATCCTCATGCCCGCTCCAGACATTCCCGCCCTTTCCTGCGCACATCTGACTTGCGCTAGTTGTTTACCACCACCATATACATAACATTCCGTTCCAAGCGAACCTAACTTGCTGAACGCCATGCCAGAGGCCGATGCGACCCGTAAGCGCTCGCGCTCTCCGTCCGACAGTGACCTCAAGCAGCACAAGCGTCCAAACACCGGCGCCGGCGACGAAAGCCAGTCTCTTGCGCGTGCGCGGGATGACGCGGCACCTTTGAAAGACGAGAGTACCGCAGGAGTCTCAACAGGCTCCTCACCGGCGCACCACCCTGCAGGTGTAGGCTCTTCTGAAGGAGGAGATGCCAGCACACACGCAGGTGGTGAGTCAGCTGCGTCTGGCACTGGCGGCACGTCAGGAACACCTATGGCGAACATCCATATGCGTTGCCTCATTGTCACACAGGACGCGTCGATAATTATCGGCAAAGGCGGCTCACACGTCAATGAAATTCGCGAGAAGAGTGGTGCAAAGGTTATGGTCACCGAGAGTATTCCAGGTAATCCAGAGCGGATACTTAACGTCCATGGCCCTTTGGATGCAGTCTCAAAAGTGAGTTACTTATAACTGAACCAAAGCGCCACATACTCACATATTTCGTTAGGCTTTCGGATTGATTGTTCGCCGAATCAACGACGAGCCCTTCGACAAGCCCTCTGTGCCAGGCAGTCGTGCTGTGACTATCAAGTTCATGATTCCAAACTCTCGCATGGGCTCTGTGATCGGCAAAGCTGGCGGCAAAATCAAAGAAATCCAGGAAGCTAGTGGTGCACGCTTGAATGCGAGTGAAGGCATGCTCCCAGGATCAACAGACGTACGCTCTTCGCAATTTTTTTGCAATTAAATATGACCTAACCGTGCCTCTTTTTAGCGTGTTCTCAGTGTTTCTGGTGTTGCTGATGCGATCCATATTGCCACTTATTACATCGGCAATATCCTCATCGACGCCAATGAACGGCAGCCAGCCACCCGGGATTCGTCCTATCGCCCAACAGCCTACAGCCGGAGGCCTATGTACAATGGCCCTGGCGGCCCTCCCAGCGGTGGCTCTTCGTACATGCCTGGCGGGTACGGCATGCCTCCGCCGCATCCTCACGCTCCAGGTCCCTACGGTCACCCCACGGCCCCACCCCCTCCTCAGCCAGGCGTGCCTCTGCAAACTCAGCAAATCTTTATCCCGAACGACCTCGTGGGATGCATCATCGGCAAGGGTGGCAGCAAGATCAACGAGATCCGCCAGATGAGCGCGAGCACTATCAAAATCATGGAGCCTGGCGCACAAAACTCCATGATTCCTGGCGCGCCGGCAGGTGGGGAAAATGAACGACTGGTAGTTATTACGGGTGCACCACAAAATATCCAAATGGCGGTCCAGATGCTATACACAGTGAGTAGCTTTGTAATTTTGGACGAAACACCCTTCTCACAACCTTTCTTAGCGCCTGGAACAAGAAAAACAAAAGCAACTTCGCCAGCAACTATGAGTCCCTGGCGTTCTCGTTGTCCCGGTAAATTTCTTGTGCGCACATCTCGCGTTTTCATTTCTTCGCGCAGGGAAAACCTCTCTATTTTCATCGAATCGGCGAGTAAAGTTTGCTGGTGTAGATTATTTATGTGCAGTCCGGTATCAGCACGCAGACTTGTCGTCCATTCAATCCAGAAATCATCATCATAGTGAAACAAGAATACAGTGTTTGATCAAACTCATGATCGCATCTTTATATGCTCTTCGTATGGGCGATGTTGAATCGTCTCATTCGCTAGTGCTGTGACGATGGCTAGTTAAAATCCATGTTTGACACAGACTCACAGAAGTGCATCCATCGCTTCTCCCACAGAGAAATTGCCCGCCGTTTATTTTCAGGTTCGAGAGTTGAGTACTTGAGGAAAGGCTTGCTCAGATTTTATAAGAAACAATGCATCTGAGAGGGTCTTACCTCCAAACTATCACGACATATCTCCCCAAGGGTGGTGAGAGTGGTTAGATCACTCGAGACTAGCACCTGCGATCGCTTGCGTTTAGCTTCTCTTATTCAACACCAACAAAAGATCAAGTCCAACCTGATAAAAGTCGTACGACAGACCCATGTTTCCAAAGATAGCTGGATCATCGGAGCACAACGCAACTGGGACACCTTGATTAATGAGAGCAGGGAGTGGGTGCATTAGGACTGAAGAAGTAAGACGCTAAAACATAATCAGCGTGTAAAAGCATCTTCAAGCAAGCAACAAACCAGTATCTCATTGCTTATCGGAGAAATCAGCACAAATTTTAGAATATACAAAAGATTACTCACGATATGGGACAGCACTCAACAGCGATCTTCCTCTCACGGCAAATTTCAATAAGTTTGTGATGTTTGAAAAGTGAGAACCTGTAAAAAGAGCTATTATTTCAATACGCTCGAAATATCTCAAAAGGCCTTCTCCATACCCGTGGCCGATTCGTTTAGTTCCAAGCAAAATGGCGTCGTATAGATTCATATCCGCCTTGCTACCATCTCCGAGTGTTTCTCCAGCATGGAATATAAACGGTATTTGAAGGTTCAGCTCTTTAGTGCGTTGTTGGAATCGAAGCAGTGGCTCCATATAGTATATCAGAGGCTGTAAGGCATTCTCGTTCCCGACCAGATCAAAGCCTGTTTAATCCTAAATCGAAGAGATCAGAGAGAAAACAAATTTGCCTACCAGCGATAAGGTCTGGGAACTCTTGCTTTAGAGAGATCACGTCCTCCAAGTACCACTCTAGTTCTTCTGGTGTGATGAACCTTATGGTTGTATAAATAATCTGCCGCCCTAAAGTCAGAAAGACGTTTACAGAAAAAATAAAATAAAGTAACGCACACGAGCACCGAAAAACTCCTCTTCGCGGCCCTCCTTCTTCATTTGCGCCTTAACTTCGTTCAAAACCCTCTGAAAGCATAAAACCCATTCGCGATGAGGAACATTGTCTTCTCCATTAACGCCAACCATTGTTCTAGAACACAATTAGTTTAAATTAAACAAGGATAAAAATGTTTGACTCACTTAAAAAGGAAGTTGATGCGCACTTCAGCGTAGGATATTCCATCCGCGATACATTCCGAGAAAAATGCATGTATGTATTCGTACCATACTGGCATAAAACGAATTAATCCCTGTAAAAGTCGATAAGAGCTACAGCCGGCAAAATGTTGTGCAGGCATACTCCAGAAACAACAAAGGTATTTTGAAACTTCTCCCATATCTACCGGTGATGAGATCAGCTAAGATAAACCGTAACTGTTGATCGTTCAAGCTATGATACCTTCGGAACTGAGTTATGAGTTTGGTACGCCTCTGTCGGATTGATTGTCAAAGCTCCTGTAACCCATTTATCAAATCCTTCGGGGCCACCAAGCTCAAGGCTGAAATTCTTCCGGGCTTGCGAAACTTGCACCCAAGAGTCATCCTGATATGAAGGATCCGTTAGGCTCGTGTGTATCACGTTGGTAAGCTCTTTGGTCGAAAGTGCGCAAAACGTGGGAAGAACAGATGTGATTGTGTCCGCAGTCAGTGCTTTTGGGACTTTCACATGCATTTCAGTGTGCTTAAAAGCAAGGCGAAGGAGGACCTCTACATTGACTGTCCCGTCAAGATGAGCATGAAGCAGGGCACCCTTAGGCATCTGCATTAAGTATTAGGAATTGAGTCAGATGATTTAAGCTATGAAACATGAGATATGATCAGAAAAATACCTTTTCAAGTATCTTGAATAACTTCGATCTTTTTATTATGTCTTTCCCTAAGTGCTGGTGTTC
Organism: Waitea zeae; assembly: GCA_037855215.1. NCBI lineage: Eukaryota > Fungi > Basidiomycota > Agaricomycetes > Corticiales > Corticiaceae > Waitea > Waitea zeae. Next base: position 6,778 of record JAZHGK010005537.1, read on the forward strand.
AAGAGGAGAAGCCGAGACAAAGAACAAAAACAAACAGATAAAAACGAACGCTCTTACCAGTTAAAAACTCCATACCAGGGAAAAGCGCTTTGTGCTCGTGAGACCAGAGCTCTCGCTCTTCGGATATCTCAACTTGACGCACAATTTCCTGGGCCCGCTCACGGACGTCTCCAGAAGAATAATGAATTTTGTTGTCGACACGTAGAGATCGATCCTGTGCAACGAGCTCATCTCTTTGAGCGAGATACGCTTCCATAACGTTGATTAGGCAGTATTAGATAGTTTTCAAACCAAATCTCAGCAAGGTTTTGGGTTCTAAGGTTGAAGTCGTTTGATGTGTGGAGATCTCAGATTCTCGCAGACTCGCACAGACCCGCCTGGAGCACGTGATAACGCGCTTCGTGCAACCCTGACGGCGTCTATGGCACCGTTTACCTGCTCCGATTCACAACAGCTCCCCCGACATTGCTTTTCTCGGTCTCTCTCTAATATCTCGCCAGACCCATAACCATGCCTCGTGGTAGCTCTGGGGAGCCAAACTTGGAAACTCGCCTATCGTCAATCAAAATTACCGGTCGCAAGACACCTCAACCTGAGCTAGACGTGGAAGAAGAAGCCGACGAACTCATGGACAGTGAACCAGAAATTGTTGAAGTTCCTCCCAAAAACAGCATAAAAATAAAGGCGTCTGCCTTGACATCATCAGACGGGCTGAATAGCACAATGAATCCCACCCTAAAGCGCAAAGCGGAGGCAGCTGCAATACCACCTAAATCCGCATTGCGAAAGACGAACTCAAACGCGGCTACGGGCAATGACTTGGACGAGCAAAACATTACAACCAAGATTCCTGTTACGCTCTCAACTGCTGGAAGTTCAAAGCCAGTTTCGAGAGTAGAGGAGAGGCTTCGCAGACAACTTGACCATGCTCTCGATCAGATAGAACAAGTACTTACACAACCAAAGGTCCCAGTTGTTTTGTTTTGTTTAACCTTACTCTCAGATGAAAAAACGCGAGGAGACAATGAAGCAAAAATACGACAAGCTCTATGCTTCAAGGAAGGATGAGCCGGATGCATCGCTTATGCATCGCATAACGCAAGCTGAAGAGCGAATCAAAGGTGCGTGTGTTTGTGCTTGTGCTTGCCACCTATTTGTATGCGCTAACGGCTCGCCTTCACTTAGCTCAGGACCAACAGATACAAGAACTGCTCAATTTGCAGGAGATTTCTCAGCGGTTGGCCTCTGAGCCTGGTGCATTATATTTCATCACACGCGAAGCGGCCCAGCAGGACCGCATGGACGTAGAGGATGAACTTGAGCGCGTCAAGAAACAAGTGGTTGAGCAAGATGAGGGAAAACAGGCCGAACTTGCGAAACACACCCGATTATCCAACGAGATTCAAGCACACAGCAAAAAGCTTGAAGCAGAATGTTTGTGCAACTCATATATAACGGCTCGCTTTGATTCTTACTCTTTTACCCAGTGGAAGTGTTGCGTTCCGAGTTACAGGCAGAAATTCAACGCTCAAAGACTTTGGCAACGAAAAGTGCCCCAACAACCGTGCGTGGCACATCTACTACATCACAAGGCGACCAAGAAACTATCAAGTTCTATCAAGACCTCACCAATTTCCTTGTGTTTGATGTCAAGTTTGAGAAAGGAAAGCATCCTACGAACATGGACAGAACATTTAGGTGCATGTGTGCTAGTGGGAAAGCCGGCAAAGGTATGATTACCGTGCTGTCAATAATGATATATAGCTTATATTTGTACACCAGCGCTCAATTTCCAGCTGCGTATGTATTGGGACCCTTCCGAAGCTACCGAAAAGGCAGGAAAGGAGGCATACGTCGAGCAATGCAAATATATCCCAGTCGACCTTGATAAGGAGCCAGACAAGGCCTTTTTGGCGCGTCTTGATTTCCTTAGCGAGCCTTTTACTTTTGCGAAAGATCAATTGGATGTCTTTGCGAAAACACTAGCAGACCGACTTGCAGAACCGGATGAAGATGCTGAGATGTGAGAGTGAAGGCGTGGATAGTTAAACTCTCAGATAGTTGCTTATATGCTGTCGCTAATTTATGTAACATAATAGGAGCTTAGTGAAATTTCTTCGTTTATTTTTTGAGCCCTGCCTTCACCCACAACTGGGATGCTCGCTCAGCGCCTTCCAGTTGACCCTTGTTATATGCGAGTGCAGCAAAACCTCCTTCAATGTCTGATCCTCCCAAGTTTGCGCCTGCTTTTGTCATCAAGTCAACCGCCTCCTCATGGCCTTGCCGAGCCGCCTAAAGGTGGGTAAGTTAGGCATGCGCAAACTCACTGAAAATTCACTGACGTAATACAGCGCGGTGTGACCTAGCCCGTCTCGTAGGTGGACAAGTGCACCAGCTTCAAGCAATTTTGGTATACTCTTCACGCTCCCGTTTAGGGCTGCGGTGTGGAGCGGTGACCTGCCCGAGGCAGCATCGATGCAATTCACAATCCCGCCCGGGATGACGCGCGCAGCACCAGTCCGTGATTCGTTCGGATACTCAGCAGAATTGCTGATGCCTTCCGCAGCTCCGAGGCAGAACGCAATGCCGGCAATGTCATCCCTCGCGGCCGCGGCATGCATGAGGAAAGGAAGTAGAGCTGCCTCAGTCGCCGCGGCCTCGCCCGCCGTTGACGACCAGGGGGCATGTCCGTCTTCTGCATACTCGGTCACTATAGACTCCATCGTGGGCGAAAAAAGCTGTATTCCAGGTGTAATAGGGGCCCCGGGAGCCATCGGTGGCGGCAGAGCAGCAAGCCGCACAACCTGAGATAAGAGACTCTGGATATTGGATAAACTATCGTTGTTTTGGGAGGAGTCGGCGCGCACGGAAAGAGCTCGTCTAGTGAGTTCTCCTCGTATCGGTTCACCAATCAGCTGCCGGATCTTGTGGCGGCTTAGGTTTGGCTTTGACAGAAGGTAACTCAGTTTAGCGAGAGCACACTGGAAGAGGCCAGTCGATTAGAAGGCTGGGAAAAGAGTATTCCTAGAACACTTGGCTAACCTCGGTTGTCATATCTCCGCCTGCAACTACACCTGCATTGAGGAGCGTACGACCAGTCTCATAAGCGTCAGAGACAGAACCTTTGGCGCATTGAGATATGGCAACAATCACAACTCCTCGATCGCAGGCTTCCTTGAGAGCAGACATGAGATCGTCTCTTTGAGGAGCATTTCCAGCACCAAACGTCTCTAGGATTACCCCTTGAGTTGGCTCAGAAAGAAAAGAGCGCACTGTAGCGGAAGAGATTCCAGGAAATAGTCGTAGAGTAACAACATTGGCGTTGAGATCTACGTGATGTGTCAGAAGTGGCTTGATTTATACTGAATATTCACTTTCCACCTTTATGAGCCTGGAAGCGCCGTAAACTCGTTTGCCGAAGAACATCGTTCCAGTTCACGACGATATCGATCCCAACTGATGCAAAGGTTGACGCGTTAGTATAAGGGCTAACGTTGAAATATTGACAAAACATGGCCCACCGTTAACAAGTGCAGGAAAATTAGGAGAGGTGAACGCGTTAAAGTCAAATGAAGATGACTTGGTTACCCGGTTGCCCCTATAGAGCGTGTGGTTGAAGAATAGAGAACACTCTCAGCATCAATCAGTACGTGCGTTCACCTCTTAAGACTTCTCGAGACCCACCAGGTATAATATAGTGTCCGGCAAGGACCAGAGCTCCAAGCAGGTTGTCAACCGCATCGTTACGCAATTGTGACAAAGGAATTTGTGCTCCTGTCAGAATCTAATGCATGGGATCTATAGGGTGATATCATATACATAAAAAGAAAGAACGCTTACGACAGTCTTTCCGAGATCTTCCAACAAAAATGACAGTGCTGAGCTAGTGTAAGCCATTGTGTCGGTGCCATGCAGCACAACGAAGGCATCGAAGGTTGCGTAATTCATTTCAATCTCGGTTGCGAGTCTGATCCAATCTGCGTTCATGATAGTGGAACCTCAGCTCCTATTCTATAGCTTTTTTGCTTACCCACCATTGATATTGATATTACTACTATCCAGCAACGGATTCCACTAAGAACCAGTCGGTCAAGGTGCAACTTTCATGGATGCAGCTAACCAACCTCTAGAATTGCGTATCTGATGCGCTTTCCACTACCCCCTGGAACGCTACTCTTGGGAGTCACTAATGAAGGCAGAGCTGCCTCATATGTGTTGTCGTCTATTTTTATACAGGTGGGTTGCTGTGGCTGAGCTCCCACTGAAATGGCATCGTGAAGCGCCCCAATTGGTCTACACGAGCGCACAGAAAGTGTGTGCTCTGGTTGGCGGTAATGTTCGCCAGCGTTGGGACTTGAACGACCCGAGTTTCCAGTTGCATTCCAATTTCTCCATCCTTGAACGGAGCTTGAGTGTGAGAAAAGTGACGCTTGCAGGGGATCATGGAAACGCGCTTGGCTGCGCAAAGTTTCGGTAAGGAAAAGTGGCTCTGGAACATATCCGGACTGTCCTAGGAGCATCCCAATTGTACCCCCGGTATAGATAACCAGTACTTTTGATTCATCGGCGGGCTGAACAAACGCCATGATGGAAGTAAGAAAAAGAAAGCCAACCGTGACAGGCACAGTCAAGACACGTTGTCACACAACGCCACCATGCGACTGAAAGTTTTCTGACAACCACGCTTGGCATCGATATCGCTGGTAAGAGGGTAAGCAAGGCCACAAAAAGAAACCGACGGAAGCAGGATTTGAACCTGCGCGGGGAAACCCCAACAGATGGTTAAGAATCTTTGGAGGTTCTAATCTGTCGCCTTAACCGCTCGGCCATCCCGTCTTGTATCGATGAGATACTATTAATTATACAAGTCTTTATTTATTATAAGAATGCAACCTAAAATCAGCAAAAGAACTCTACTCATTTAATGCCTTTACGCGTCGTGGTGTTGTCGCGCTTGTCACACTCACGTGAACGCGAGGCTGCTGTCTCGCGTCGCCAGTCGGGTTACATGGATCATACCCAACTGCATACTACACGCTCAAAAGAACTAGTAACTTACTCAATAACCTGGTCCCAATGTCCACATTCGCTCCAAATGGCCTTCTAAGCTCCCTCTCGAGTTCCACTGACTTATCTGACAACTACTCTGTTGGCTTTACTTCCAATGGCTTACTGGGCAGCACGGGCGCTTCAGAACCAGACTATGGCATATCGCACAGCCCACAAGCTAGTTACGAGCTATCAGGTCGCTATTGCATCTCACATTGCATCCGAAGTTATATTTAACAAGCACTCGCAGGCAGCGCTGGGTTTGTACCGACAGGATTACTTGGGGAAGTGCTGGACGCTGACCCTTCTCAATCACAAGGCAGGTTCCTTTATGTTTAATCATTTCTCCCTCTAAGAGATTTTCCATAGAGTTTCCTGATATAGCAGAAATTTTACCTCGCGATGGTACCAAGTCAGCTCGATTAAGCTCTCAGGCGGAAGCTACCGCAGTTGGCTCTGTACTTTCTGCGTTGCGTGCCTCTAGCTATGACGGGAAGCCAGTCTTTCTGAGGAGAAAAGTTAAAAGAACTGCACGACGGGTATGTTCTACATGTTGTTACATACATGACGAGGTTCTTAGAGAGCACTACATAGGCACTCGAGAGGGCGAACGAACGGATGAGCCACCTTTTGGACGTACCGATACATCGACTTATGGAAACGTTATCCATCAACGTTGCCAACACGCTCCCGACGACAGAGACGCTAGCCGACGCATCCTCAGTTTTACTTGAAGAAGAAATGGGCTCTGAGGACACGCTCTGGGTAGACCGGTACCGTCCCCGTCGTTTCGTTGACCTTTTGGGAGACGAAAGAGTACACCGCGACACGCTCGCATGGGTCAAGGAATGGGACTATTGCGTGTTCGGAAAGCGCAAGGCAAAAGGCAAGAGCGCGAAGCGCTCGTGGGAGCAAGCCGACAAAGGCGAAGACGAGGGAGAGTGGAAAAAGGACGAGTACAAGCGACCACGAGAAAGGCTGTTGCTTCTTTCCGGCCCACCAGGTTTAGGGAAGACGACGCTCGCACATGTTGTCGCGCGTCAAGCGGGGTATAGTGTATTTGAAATCAATGCGAGGTGTGTCTAAAGCGTTGCTAGATTCAGAGTAAAGTACGTACTGATAGTCATAAATGCAGTGACACTCGTTCTGGCAGTATTGTTGAGGATAGGATAAGGCCCGTTCTTGAATCAGGAAGCCGCGTTGGGTCAAACAAGCCATCTCTCGTGATTATAGATGAAATTGACGGGGCTACGGGTGCAGGTGACCAGGTGCGTGGTACACATTTATATGAATGCCCTGATGGCTGATCATTGCTGCTGGTATAGTCCGCAAGCTTTATTCAGAAGCTAGTGGAGCTTACACAAGAACGTTCAAAGAAGAAAAGTAGGCCTTGACAAAGTTCGAAACTCATGTTTCTCACGACTTCACTCATAGCACGAAAACGAGACCCTGGTGCACCGAACCCCAATCGCCCGCTGCTTCGACCGATCATCTGTATATGTAACGACCTTTATGCCTCGTCGCTCGCCAAGCTCCGACCCCATGCACGAATCGTTCGTTTCAACCGACCGCCGGACCTTGCAGTTGTCAAGCGCCTTCGCCAAATCTGCGAAGATGAAGCGCTACGTGTGGACACTAGTGCATTGAGTACACTTGTTGGGGTTGCAAAAGGGGATATGCGGGGCTGTCTCAATACACTTCAGGTATTTACTATAAGTCCCTGCGTTTATTCATAGCTCTGATATCGCCTCAGTTCATCAAGGCCAAAAAGCAAACCGTTACAGAAGACGTGGTGCGCAAGGCAACACAAGGAATGAAGGAGGCGGACTCTTCGACTAACACTGTGCTCAACGATCTCTTCTCACCCATTACGCGCAAACGTGCTAAAGAGCTTGGCCTAAGCGAGCTCGAGGAAAGCAAATATGTTGGTAGGCTGAGCCATGAGGTGGACGCAACAGGCTCGACAGATAAAGTCGCCATTGGTCAGTTGCTCATGCCAAATCACTAAATCAAGCTAAAAAGGGTGCTTCCAGGCTGTTTTGAACATTATATGAATCTGAGAAAGCACGATACTGCATTCATACATCATCTCAAAGCAATCGATTGGCTCGTGACCTATGATTCGTTATCCGCAGCAATGTGGGGTGACCGCGACTATGCGCTCATATCCTACTTATCCTTCACTCTCGTGCCCTTCTTTCCTCTCTTTCAAGAGCGCGGTGCTCAGAAAGTGGAACGACCAAAAGCGGATTGGGAGGTAGAATTTGCAGCCTTCTTCGCTATTTATTTGTGTTGATGAACACACCATAGAATTATCTGGTTACACGAACAAACGAAGAGATTTATAAATCTCTATCACGCAATCTCCGCTTAGCAAGCGCATCTTGTCGGGGCGACTATCGTCACCTTGCAAGTAATCAGATATTGCAATTGGAATTTGCACCATTCTTGAATCGAATAATCGCGCCACCGTTACGGCCTGTAAGTGGGTAAACGCTCACACTCGGATCGCTTAACCTTATATTTCCCACAAGGTCAATAGCCAGGTTATCAAACCCGAGGAGAAGGCATTGCTTACGAGGTTGGTCGATGTGATGGTCTCCTTGGAGCTGCGGTTTGTCCAGGAGAAGGGTGAAGATGGGCAATTGGTCTATCGTCTTGAACCGTGAGTGGTCTTTGGTTCGATTTTCGACAGCTATTGAGTCCACCATTCAAGGCCAGTAGATGTGTTTGTGACTTATGACGGGAAGAGGGCGGCAGATATCGCTGCTTCACGATATGCGACCCGGCACCTAGTTGCGGCTGAGGTTCGTTCAAGTCGGTTCATCAAGCCATTTAGCGCGCCTAATCGATCTCACAGATTGACGCAAAACTGATAACACGGCATGCTGAAGCCATTGAACGGCATAAATCCAGTATTGCGACAATATCAGCTCCTCAGTACGGTTTCTATAATTTCAAACCTTTTCTCATGTCTCTAACTCAAGACACTTTGACAGCGAATATGATGAGGGGCCTCTTGAGAATGATCACGAAGACGGTAAACTGCTGAGACTGAGCGGTTTGGAACCTGAGGAACGCACATTGAAAAAGGCTCGTACAGAGGCAACAGTGGACATTGCTGACAAGGTCAGTGCTGCGCGGACCAAACACCTTATCAGAGCGATAGTTATTAATCCCACCACAGCCGCCTACTGACTTTTTTGGACGACCGATAACAGCGACAATACCGCAAAAAGGGAAGAAGAGTGCCGCACCCAACTCAAAGAAGGCAAGCGAAAAGAAGGATAAAGTCAGCTACAAGTTCAACGAGGGCAATTCTGCGGCAGTTCGCAAAGCCGTCAAGGTTTCCGCTTTTCTTTGAAATCAGACACTATTACCACATAAAATGATTGATTAGCAAGTTGACCCATGTCAGTCTATGTCTAGTCTACAAATGGAAGGTATACGGGTACACGTATGGTTATGAAATATATAATACGAGTCTAGAGGTACTCCATTGATAATAATCATCTAGTGTTGCACCTCAAAAAACTGTTTCAGCCCCTCGGCCAACGTCGCCAAACCGGTTTCTACGGTCTGCTCAGTGCCAGCGAATGTGGCACGGAAGAAGTTGAGCTTTTGTTCGAACTTGCTCGTAGCTGACTTCCCATTTTCCGTGATAGAGAAAATTGATGCCGGCATCAGCACAACGCCAGCGTCAACGAGGAAGTGGAAAAGTTCCTCCATCAGCTGCGCGGTATTCGTACGGGCGAGCGTGGTGCCAGCAAGTTCTTCAGTGATTTTATAGCGGGGGTGTTGCTCCAAGTTGATTTCTATCCAGTAGAACATGCCCGCCTGTGGCGCGCTCGCCGAAGCCAGAGCCGGGTCAACGAGACGCTTGAACGCCGCCAAGAAGTTGTCGCGACGGCGCTTATAGTCCTCACAGAGCGAGCGCAGCCAAAGCGTGAAACCCTCTTGGCCCCAACCGTTTGGACCGAGTAGCTCGAGAACGAAAAGCTGGCCGAATCCGTGGGGGTGCATGGTGGACGAGTCGGTAAGGACAACGAGGCGCTCGGTGAATGCAGGAGAAGCCGTGATCCATCCAAGCCGCATACCTGGCGCGAGGATTTTACTGAACGAATCGACGCGCAACACACGTCCGTCGACGTCCATCGAAAGGAAGGAAGGCATAAAAGACGAAGCGTAGTGGCGAGCAAAGTGGGGCGTAGATGGGTCGACCTCGGGTAAGTCGTATTGGAGGAAATAGTATGGATCTGGGGTACGTGTTAATGCACTGCAGGAATAACAAGCATCAAATTGCTTACCATCTTCGATGATTACGATGTCATAACGCTGTGCGATATCATATACCTTCCTACGGCGTTCTAAGCTGAGCGTGCTGCCAGTAGGATTTTGGCCAGAAGGTGTCGTGTAGAGCACATGTGGGCGCCGACCTTGCTCTTCTACCCTCCAATCGCGCAGAACCCGCTCCATCTCCTCAGGTATCATGCCACCTTCATCTATTTTGATTGGCACCCAATTAACGCCGTGCGCCGCAGCGGCGTTCGTAAGCGCGCTGAATGAAAATTCATCTGCGAGGAAGTTATCCCCCCTATCGCCCAGAAGGCGGAAGCACTTGGTGACTCCATCGCAGTTGCCAAGCGTTGGGGTGACCTGGTGGTTCGGAGGCTGGTGGAAGAGCTCAGTGATGTCGGCCAGTACGTGTTGTGTTTCGGGGAGCCCGGCACCGGTGGTGTAGCCTAAACCTCTCTGAAGAGGAACGACGCTCTGCTTTGGGTTTGTTGAAGCACTGATCTTCATACTCTTGCCAGTCCCAGTCCTCCAAGACTGAACCGGATCCTCTGAATCAAGGACGGGCACCTCGTATTCCATACTACGAAGGGGATACAACGAGAAATGTGGGTCGCCTAGGATCTGTAAGCATAGGTTTGGTATTCACTTTGGCGCACGCTTACCGTTAGCTAAAGATATAGCGTGAGGACGACTCTGTGCCACCTTCCACAGTGCCTTCATGGGATTTGGTGTACGGTCCTTGGCTTCGAGAGACAAGTGATGGGAGAGGTCTGGCATACCGCCGTTAGGGAATATGCTGGCTTCACTATAGTCGCCCATGGTAAAAATGAAGCAAGGAAGGGGATGAGGTGTATTCGAGGGTGAGCACTACGAAAGCTAATGCGCTTGTGGCGACTGAACGTACCTCAGTCGCATGGTTTTATAGGTAGAGGACTGAATGGAAGAAGGTATGATGTGATGACGATACGCAGCCACCGTACTCGGTGTACTTATAGCTATGGACATTTGTGATCCGGCTTGTTGAGAAATTTTTGTGAGAAACGGATGCAAAAAAAAAAATAAGATCATGACTCGGCACAAGATATCGGCAACCGGAACTAGGCAAAAAAATCTGGAGGCCTGGTGCGTAGCACAAACGGCCGGCCTTTTTTTGTTACGGAACAACTCTAAAGCTCTCGTCGGATTGTCCAACGAACGATTATGCAATAGATGATCCAGAGGGATGATGAGGTGCGCCCAGGGTGGTATTAGCTTCGTGGTGAAGCTTCACAGCGCGTGAGTCCGTGGGTGACGCAGATATCGCGTGGCTCTTGCTATTTGCTTCGGCGGCTCATTCACGCACACGGAGTGCTGATGCGATGCATCCCCATCAGTCTTTATTATAGCTTGTTTCAGCTAGAATTTAAATAGTGGCTTGTACTGTCCACAGCTTCAAGATTACTACCATCCAAGCCAACACAACCATGTATTGAACTCATACGCCATTATTTGATCAGGGTTGGTGGCCCTGTTACATGTGTAATTTGAAGTGTCCACGTCTAACTTCGCGAGATCCGATCCAAGCGCAGCAAAGGAGCAAAATGAAAAAGGGCCACCGGTTATCGCCTCCATCCGCCCACCTAATACTCACTTCATACCTAGGATCATCTTTTGTGCGAACAGGTATTCACCGAAAGGTGTTTGATGGAGTTGTTTCATGAGCTGCGGCTTTCTTTTGGAGCGTTTGGTAAATATCGCTGTGTATCATGTACTGCTCTCAAATGTAGATTAGGCTTGATTGAACTGGGAGAAGGTGGCGGCTCGAGCCTAAACACCTCGAGCGGCCATATGCCGAAAGTTGGCGATTCCGCTTGCCTCCACGCATCCTCAGATCTCGGCTCAAGTACATTGATCGAATCTAGAACACTTGAATCCAGGGTGACCGGACTTGCTAGGTATCAGCGCTTTTGATATGATAAAGATAGAGCCACGTCTCTGGTTAATTTGTTTGTGGGATGGGTACCAAAGGACTCTAAACCCCAAATCGGGGTGTGACGTCCAATTGAGATGTACTCGAAGATGCTCGAAACCGCGACCTATTTATATAAAAAAAAGTGAGATTTGGGACAACGGTAAGATGTGTTGATAGGAAGTAGAGTTGCTAAAGACCCACATGTGAGGGTCTTCCGGTGCAAAAAGCGATTTTACCGGTAGTCCAAGTGACCCGGCTCCGAGTTGCAACCAAGTCTCTGCGCTACCCTGCTTCCTACATCCCGACGGCTTCGGTCAGCTCATGAATGGCCGTGAGGGCTCGCTGCGGTCAGAGAAGAAAGTAGATTGGTGGTAAATAGCTGCGTAGCAAACACCATTGATCATAACAGCAAATCTAAGAAAGGGTGATATACAAATGTCGCCATCCCACAACATCCGTGACCAAGCACAGGGCAGCAGGTATTCCAAATGCTTAGATGACTCTCGCAGGACCCTGGGCCTGGCCCTTCGTCCCGTAGATCTGGGCGAGCAGTCCGAGCACCCCGCCATCCTCCAGCTCGTCCTCCTCGCGACGACTCTGCTCGGCTCCTGGGGGGTCGAACACCTCCGGCCGCGCACCGTCGACGTACGAGTCCCCGAGTTCGCTACTCGTACCATCGTTCGGAGCAGCTTCTCCAGCTCGTGTGGGCGCCACGCCGCCCGCCGCCTTCTTCCCCATCTGCTGCGGTTGCTGTTGCTGTTGAGGCAGAACGCTCCCGATCGAGTCGCCCAACACCGCCGTGCGCGCCATACCCGAGGCGTACATCGATCCGGCGCCGTAGGCCGACTGGCCGAGCATCGTGCTCGCGCCGACTCCACCGCCGATGGCCGCTTGCTGGCGCCGGCGCCTCGCCTCCGCCGCCGTCTGGCTCTGGAGCAGCGCACGTTCGTACTCCGCCGCCTTCTCTGACGTACCTCCAGCTCCAGCGACAGAATCACCCAGCGCGCCAGGACCACGCGGTCGCCGATAGGCATATGCCGAGGTATAGTCGGCCATCCGAGATAAGTACAGCGAGCCGGATGGATCTGTCGGGTTCCATTCCGGATGGGCTGCCTGTATGAGAGGGAGTGAAGAGTCATTGATAAGCATATTTGATCACCGGTTACGACGAGCGTCATCGTCACACCTTGAAGTTAAGGAAGCTCTTCTCCATCTTTCCGTCGTTCGACATGAGGTGCTCATCTTGGACCTGAGTGGGCGCTCCAAACTACATTTGATGGTGAGCAACCGGGACCAGCGTAAGGGGAGAGTCGTGAGTGCACACCTTCACGTTTCCGTGTCGCTGGAAGTCGAATACCGCGAAGGAGCAGACGTAGCCGAGTCCGTCGACGTGGACTGTGAAGTCGCGGAAGAAGTCGACGATGGCCGGAGCGCAACGGGGGAGGGAGTACCACAACACGAAGGGGATGAGTATTACCGACAGAAGCTCTTTAGCATATATCAGGGGTTTGATCACGAAGAGCTCTCCGAACTCTTGGTGCACCTAAGGAGAGCGGGGGATATGAGCATGCGAGAAGCAGGGGAAATGAGTTTGGTAGATTTTGATAGGCTAAGGATGTATTCTTGATTCTAGAAAGCGTACCTTCTTTGAATGAAGCTGGTCCTTCCACGAGTCTGGCATGTAGTGCGTGTACTGAATAACCTCCGTCATAAGCATTTCCGGATCGAACACCCTGTGGTCTTCGGGGACCATCCCCCGCGCGACCGCCAGGATCGAGCCAAACACGCCGATGTAGAACAAGATCGTGCGGTGCTGGGTGACCTCAAAGTGGACGACCAACTCCGGGTCGAGGACGGAGACGAAGAGGAGGACGGCGGCGAAGGAGCCGGCGATGAAGGAGACGAAGCGCATGAACAGCGCGACCTTCTCGTTCGGGAACTGCGCGATGTAGACGTTCGCGGTCGGGTAGGACTCGTCCAGGCGGCGGAAGAAGTGGTGCGGGAGCTCGTTGAACTCGCGGAACTTCCACCGCGCGAAGGGCGTGTAGCGCCGGCTGGAGATGGACGACGGGTTCTTGTGGTACTCCTCGAAATAGCGGAAGAAGGAGTACATGGTGAGGTACAGCACGATAAAGGGCACGAAGATTGCATTCAGTATGCCCATGAAGATCAGGCGACGTTTCAAACTATGAATAAACCGTCAGATGTGGGGCTGGCAGCTTGGGAAGTGAATGTAAAGTTACCCCTCAATGAGTGCGGTTCGGTTCCTATGTTTCAGAAACACTTTGCGGACGTTCCCATTTGGATCGAACAAGTACTCCATCAGGCAAAACCGCAGGTTCCACTCGAGCGCCTGGGTGAGTGAACGACCCTTGCCCTCTTCTGACACCGCAAAGCGCGAGAGAATGCCGGGTAATGGGACTCTGAGGTCGAGCAGCTCCTTGTTGAAGAGCGCAATCAGGTAGTTCTCCTGTCTCATGATCCGGTTGGCGATGTCGTGCGCGTCCAGTTTGGCCTGAGACGTGTTGTTGTGGGGGCCTTGCTGAGAAGAAATGGCGGTGATCGGGTTCTCTTCACGGATGACGCCGATTCGGCGGACGATTTCTGGCCATGAAATCGTTTGGATGTCCTCCTACATTGGGTTGATTAAGTGATCGAAGATAGCTCTGAGCAAGATGGCTAACGAACGTCTGGTATCCGCAGTAGGTAGGTGTAGAAGTGGTACATGTCCACCAGGCGCCTGAGCCCGAGCACGAAGGTCACGATCTGCCAGACGTAGAACGTGATGAAGAGGAGGAAGAACAGGAACATCGATCCAGAGAACCTGGAATAGTCAACTCGCTCAATACGTACGGTAGCAACAGCGACGACGTCACAAACTTTGAGACACATTTATCCACAATCACGTCCGACAGCCGAGTGATCTTCTCCGATCGTACGCGCGAATAGTCCACGCACCCGAGCAGGAACGTCGAGAACGCGATGACGAACCCGACTGTACTGCGACGGCGTATTTAGCCAGACGTGAAGAGGAGAGAGAGAGAGAGAAAGAAGAGCGGGATCTCACTGACAGGAGGTTGAGGACCCTCTCGAGGATGATGCAGTAGATGCCCTTTCCCCTGTAGTAGTAGTACACTTCTTGCAAGAACGCGTCGAGGTTGTAGACGTTCACCCAGTTCCAGAGCGCGCGCTCGTAGGCGTCCAGTCCGCGCATGGGCTTCGGCAGGAGCTGCTGCGGCGTCCCGGCACCTCCGGGCGAAGCGACGCCGTCGATCTCAGACGGGCGCGGTGGGATCGACACCCTCGGGAGCTCTGCCCCTACGGGCAGCAGAGGCGGCGCGGCGGCGGACAAGCTTCTCGGGGACACCACCCGCGCCCGTGGAGTCGCGGGGTCTCGAGAGTTCTGTTTGGCCTTGCCCGAGCGCAGGGAGGTGCGGCGCCTGGGCGCGTTCGCTTCGATCATCAGGCTCTGCGGCACCTCGTCGTCGTCGTCGTCTCCTGACGATTCGCCGGGCCCACCACTAGGCGCGGGGTCCTGAGAACGGATGTTGGGGTTCAGCATGCTCATCGCGGCGGACGTTCCTCCCAGATCCGCCCCGCCCTGCTGCTTCTTCCTCTTATTCTTCTTCTGATCCTCCTGCCTCCCGACGCTGGACGGCTCGTGGAAGATGCCGCTCTCCCCGCGGTTGACGCGGCCCGCTTCGACGTCCGCGCTTCCGTCGTCTCCGCTCGGCGGGGCCCCGCCCTCCTCCTCGTCTTCCTCGAGCACGGACTGGTTCGCCTGCATGTAGCCGACGTAGCGCCTCCCCGCCGCGCCGCCGAAGCCCGAGGCGCCCATCGGGTTGAGCATGTTCAGGAAGGGGCGGGAGGCGGCGGTTCCGGCGGTGGAGGAGGCGAGGTAGGAGCGGGAGGAGGACAGGAAGCGGCCGTCGTCGTCGGCGTTGCGCTTGTCGTGTGCGGACATGGTGTGGTCGTCGGGTTCGCCTCGTCGATCAGAGAGTGTCAGTCAAAGGGGGGGGGGCACGTCGTTGGGAGAGCTGAGGGCGGGGAGGGAAGTCGGCACAAAGGGCAGAGGCCGAGTTTAGGCGCTCGTCCGCACCGCCCTTCTCTCTCCAGCGGGGTTCTCAGCGCTTGCCCAGCTGCAGACACTGAGAAAGAGCAGGACCCGTTTTGTGAGCCACCGCTTTGGGTTCGCGTTCACACACTTTGTCTGATGGCTTGCTTGTTCTCGACGCTTCTCTAAGCTCTCCCTTTCGTCCCCGTTCTGTACTTTTCATACTGAGGCAGTCTATACGGAGTTGTCAAATCATCGTGCTTTACATACCGCGTGCAAGTCCGGATGCTGGCTCCAATTCCCAGTGACCGCCGGCTCTTCCAGTTGCATTCTCTCGCGCAAACCCGTTCTCGTCCAAGCCCATCTCGTTGGGAGACAACAGACAGCCTGACTACTGACGCGCGTTCGTCGTCCAACGTGCCGTCGTCAATAGCCTGGACCTTTCCCCCTTCTCAACATGGTCTACTTCTCTCCAACTGCTCATCTCGTGCCACCGAAAAAAAACACGGTACTCGGCTGTCGGCTCACGACACAACACGCGCTTTCTGCACTCGTCGAATGCGCCGCCATCGACACACGCGCTTGCATGAACCTACTATAATGATAGTGTTTGTGAGAGGGCAAATGACTGCGTGGGAGCCTTCGCACCCACACGCGAACCCTCGACGCCTATTGCCCTCCTGTCCCAAATCCAGGCGCCTCGTGTTCTGCCACCCGTTCCCACTCAGATAACGCTAGAGCTGAGGTCCAGCGCCTTTCCTTTCCTTCCCCTCCTTTTCTGCGCTTCCCACTCTCCGCATCTTGCCTCTTTCTCGACATACCAATCGCTCATACCGATGCAACCGCCAATGGACGTTCCGAAAGCCATCGGCATACTCAACACCCTGTCTCCACTGGTCGAGGCCATCCCGGTCGCCGGCCCTGTCCTCGGGGCGATGATCCAGGTCGCCGTCGACGTCTCCACGTCCGCCGAGGTCCGTTTCGAATGCAGCGCCTGATGGGCTTCTACGACGGCTGATGATGCATTTGCAACTTTTTTTTTTCTTTCACAGGATGCCAAGGCCAATCGTACAGCCTACCTACAGCTGGCTCAAGAGATCGCCGGCTATGTTATTGCCATTTCTAAGGCGGCTCAGTCCGACCCTCAATTTTCACCTGCCACTCCCAGCTCGAGTGCCGACCTCAAGAATCAGCAAGACACCTGGATCAAAGACGTTCGCGACCTCACTAGGTCTGTCCTCTCATCATTGTTCCCTTTGAATCCGTTAGTCTGACAGACGACCCAAGTATCTTCGGCCAAGTCAAGGAAATGATCGACGAGAGACAGGCTCAAGACGACCGGCGACGGGGCAAGTTTCTTGGTGGAGTACGCCGCCTGAGATACGACGTGGTCCACAAAGGAGACGACAAAGAGCAAGTGGCTCAACTGCGAAAGGAGATAGAACGAGGCATTACGTCGTTCCATGTGAGCTACGTTCTGACCCGATGAGAGCCCTTCTGACCCGGTGAACACAGCTTCGTGTCGGGATTCGTGGAATAGACGCGTTGGAGAAAATGACAAACGAGATGGAGACGACGGCCATTCGTTTACAGCAAGTTCAAGAGGAGACGAAGAAGACAGCCATTCGTTTACAGCAAGTTCAAGAGGAGACGAAGAAGGCAGCCATGGGTGTACAGCAAGTTGAATATTCCCAGCAGCTCGGTACGCCCATTGACTTTGTCTGCTTTCAATCAATGACACATATCCCTGTCAAGCGTTGATGAAGCAAGAGTTGAAGCCCGTGCAAGGTTCCCGTTTCGGCGAAGAAGGAATGCCCAACGGCTGCTTGGCCAACACCCGCGTCAACATCCTCGACCAACTCCGTTCGTGGGCCACCGACAACTCAGAGTCTTGCCAGACTGTTTTCGGTCTGACTGGCCTCGCTGGCACCGGCAAGACGACGGTGGCGGTATCGTTCTGCCAGGACTTCGACTCCACACTTCCCGTTCTCAGCTTCTTCATCTCGCGGAACGTCGCCGACCGCCAAAGTGCAGTGAACGTCATCCGCACACTCTCCTATCAGCTCGGCATTCGCGAACGCACGGCGCGAGCCGCCATCGCCGACACACTCCAGAACGGTCG
Source organism: Waitea zeae (assembly GCA_037855215.1). Taxonomy (NCBI): domain Eukaryota; kingdom Fungi; phylum Basidiomycota; class Agaricomycetes; order Corticiales; family Corticiaceae; genus Waitea; species Waitea zeae. The sequence continues at coordinate 24,250 of JAZHGK010005537.1, forward strand.
GGACATCACCGCCCGCTCTCTTGCCGAGCAAGTCGAGGGTCTCTTCGCCGCTCCACTTAGGGCATGGGAAAGCTCTAAGCTCCCCCTGCTAGTCGTGATCGACGCTCTAGATGAATGCGACAAGGTAGACGGCCTCGAAGGCGGGAACCTTATACCTTTAATCGTCGCTACGATCCGACAGCTCTCAGGTCGGGCGAAGCTTCTCATCACCAGTCGTGAAGAGCCTGGGATCATGAAGATGTTCAAGACCATGGGTGTAGGCACCCAGAAGAACTCGATTAGACTTCAGAATATTGAAGAGGCAGCAGTGAAGAAGGACATCGTGGCGTACTATCGATACCACTTTCGTCTCATAACCGAACGCTCCGACTTTGAGGACACAGGGCCGTGGCCCACCAAACCTGACTTTGACCTACTAGTCGAAAGAACAGGGAAATTCTTCGTATACGCCGCGCTCGTAGCCCGGTTGCTGGGAAACTTGAGAGTTGACCCCAAGGAGCAGTTAGAAGAGATTCTTCGTCCGACCGGCTCGTCAGCCGACGCGTCTACCTTCCATTCACTGGATGATCTATATCTGGCTATCCTCAACAAGGCGGTCAACGCCGACAACAAGGCGTTGAACGAGACAGTACAGAAGCGGGTCTACCATCTCGTCGGCGCTTTGGTTCTGTTACAGGCGCCTTTAAGCATCCGTACGCTTGCATCACTCCTTGGCGAGCGTTTCAATCTCATCCAGGGAGACATCAATCATCTGTCCGCTGTCCTTATCATCCCGGAGGACGAAAACGCTCCTACAACAACCTTCCACCCTTCCTTTGCGGACTACGTCTTGGAGCGGTGTAACGACCCACGGTTCCGAATAAATCCCGCGGTCTCTCATGCGCTGCTTCTGCACTGCACGCTCGTCATCATGGATCGCCACCTCAAGCGTGACATATGTGGCATCGAGGACCCATCGGTTATGAATGAGGACATTGAGGATTTGGAAGCCAAGCGCAAGCAACATCTGCCGCCCGAACTTCGTTACGCATGCGAATACTGGCTGACCCACCTCACGAACGCCGGCGACCTCAACAGTTGCCTGGTGGATAGGCTGAATGCGTTCTGCAACCATCACCTCCTCCATTGGATCGAAGTGCTTAGTCTTCTTAACAAAGTATCTGTTGCGCACATCTGCCTTCCTGTGGCAATCAAACGATGCCGAGTACGTTGAACAAAAAAGATGTGCTTGAAGCGAT
>JAZHGK010005542.1:0-10002 GCA_037855215.1 Waitea zeae
CATCTCAGCGTGACAATATCCGTGATGAAAATCCCGAGTAGGATTTATCCTCTGATTTGACCTTTCGGATTTCTCTCCCTGTTTGCCGTGCATACAGTTTCACCCGTTCTGCGACTCGGCAATCCCATTTGGACCCGCTTCTTCCGAGGCAACTCCTACTTTCGTCCTCGAGCTGGCCAGAGACCACTACATATCAACGTCATTTTCTCCTAAGCACTACAGCTAGCGTGAGCAACTAATTAAACGACTTTTCGTTAGTTTTGCCAAAATGTCCGGTGCTAGTGCATCCGAAACTTCTGACCTACCTATCTTGCATATCTGGGCTGCACCAAACGAATGGAACGTTCCTGCGAGAGAGCCGGCGAGCCTTGCAGCGCTGCTCATTCTTCAACTAACAGCGCCAGGACGCTTCGCCCTCGCACCTTCGCATAATCCAGATACATCTCCTTTTGGTACGTACGCGTACAATCTTCGCGATGTTCACCCAAACTTTCATAACTGAATGCGAGGGTTGGGCTTTTTTTAACAAAAATATCATAGGGACACTTCCTTATCTTTCGCACGGCCTCCATTACACTAGTGGAGTAGGTGCAATAATGGCTTATGCTAATAATGCGAGGCTATCTCCAGATGCAAAAGGACTCGACGTCCACCTTACCGCGAAGGAGCGCGCACAACTGACAGCGTGGGCAGCGCACATCGAAAATGAGCTTGGGGTCTTAGTTGTACGTGCTTAATATTTGCGCTCTGCTCGGACTAGTTTTTGACCTCCTTGGGTACAAACAAAACAAAAGGCTCACGCATTCTATGTTCTTCGCGAGAACTACCGCCTCCTCACCCACCCCTCCTTCGCACGCGCATTTCCTGTCCCGCAACGCTACTATGTACCAGAACGGATACGTGAGGCGTACAAGCCGAAACTCTCGGCGGTGGGGCTATGGAATCCTCCAGAAGATGATGTGCCAGAAGTGGAGAACGTGCCCAAATCATTTGCGGAACGTCTGAAGCCGCGAAAGGAGGAGATGCCCCAGGGCGAGTTCAAGGTCAAGTTCGGTCGGGAAAAGGTCTGTCTGTTTTTCGCCGCAGAACTTTATGATTCTGAAAGCAGGTTTTTGTCTTACCAACAACTTTTGCAGGTTGTGGAGAAAGCGCGTGCTACTCTCGAGGTCTATGCTCGCCTTCTCCGGTCTAATTCTTTCCTCTTTGGCGATCGGTGAGCGCCCCTTTCACTGTGAAAGGCATTTCAAAAATGATCAATAGCCCAAATAACATATAAATCAAACAGGCCAACGACGCTTGACGCTCTCCTTGCTGCGCACATCTTGCTCCTCACCGAGCCTCCATTTCCTGACAGCCTCCTGAAGGACCTCGTTGAGAGTACATACCCCTCTCTGTTGCAGCACGCACGGCGCGTGCGCTCACACGCCTTCTCCCCCGGGTCAGAGCCGATCATGGCCCCAACGCCTACCGTATCGCTAGCGTCTGCCTTGATACCGAAGTTCTGGGCGACAAAGGCTGAGGAGAAGAAGGGAAAGGAGGCTGAGGAGAGGGAGAAGTTGTTCAGGAGCTACGCGTGGCAGAGGTGGGCTTGGATCGGGACGGCTGTTGCGGCGACGGCAGTGTATGTCGCGATGTTTGTGAGGATACAGCTCGTGTCTGGGGATAAAGAAGAGGAAGAAGAAGATAGTAAAGATGATGATGATGTCGATGACAACGGTGACGACGACGATACGGCAGCAGCAGAGGCGGCAGCGGCGGCGGCAGCAGAAGCAGCGGCAGAGGCAATGTCACCCGACGTCGGGTCAGAAGTTACCGAGAGTTCACCGTAGTATTTAAATAGTATCTTAATCATGCTATCGCACCAACTCCAACTTAACAATAAGCGTACTTAGTTGTGAGTGCTGATCAAGAGTTCTGGCTAGTTGCCTTTTCAAGAACGAGGACAAACAAACCAATACATCCCCACTACCCCCTAACATTCGGGCGCCTCTTCTGTTCATTCATTCCCACTGCGGCCGCTCCGTTTCTTTATTTCACTGTCTAAGCTAACTACACATACGACAACATGGGCCGTCTCGCAGAAATGCAGCGCAAGCTGCTTGAAGTTCGTCTAGAGATTTGCTCTCGCATTTTTTCCAATTCACAATGCTGACATTTGGTAAACTCCCACTTTGCGCACACCACTCGCGTCGTCCGTGCATATCGTCGCTCGCTCTCTCGCCTGCAGCAAATGATGGGCCCAGAAGCCATGGGTGTCGCGAACGCGAACTTGCACTGGCAAGACGACAAAGTTTGCCGCAACTTTTTGTGCGGGACATGCCCGCACACCCTCTTCACCAACACGGTGCGTCTTCTACCCTACCTCGACGCTCTCTCACTTTTCTCTCCAGATGACGTGTTCGCTGACATAAACCCCCTTTTTCTTTTCTCTCCCCTGACAGAAAATGGACCTCGGCGCGTGCCCAAAGTCTCACACCGAGCGCCTGAAGACCGAGTTCCTTGCCGCGCGGGAGGCGAACCCATCCGACCCGATCTTTGCGCGCTTCCAGCTCGAGTACGAACAGAATATCTTCGCCTTCGTGGACGAATGCGACCGACGGATTCGCGCGGCACACCGACGGCTGGAGAAGACGCCTGAGGAGAACGCGAAGACGACGAACTTGGTGAGTTTGCACGGACTGCACGCGCGCATACACCCGCACACGTGCCTGTATTCGGTTTTATTTTTTATTTTGTTTCGACGTGTTTTTTTTTCTCGTCTTGCTTGGACTTGTCCCTTACCCATGGCGGACTCGGGCATGCACGTTGATGCCTTTTTTTTATTATTGTCCCTGCGTGGATATGAGAGAACGGGTCGCTTACGCCTCGCTTCCTCTTCGTGTAGATGCGCGAAATCGCCGAAATCGAACTTGCCATTCAGGGTGGGACAGAGAAGATTGAACAGCTTGGTACGCGTCATTCTTTCGCATATTGAACTCTGCGCTCACGCAATTTGTCCAACTTTTCCCCTCGTTGTTTTGGTCCCGTATCATCTTCGATCTATCGTCTTTTCCCCTGCTTCTTTTTATGATGACCACGCAAACCTGTTTACCTTGTCATTGAACGACAGGCGAGCAAGGGAACGTGGACGAGTCTATGCGGGAGATGGCGGCTATCGAGGCGCTCAAGACGGAGAAGGCAGACAAGGAGGTACGCGTCTCTGCTCTCCAAAGCTTCTTTCATCACCGTCTTCTTTTTTTCTCGTTTTGCTCACTCAACGCCACTCATTCCCACAGCGGGAACTGCAACAACTGACGGACACGTCCGGCGCGTCGGGACATCAAAAGCTGCGCGTGTGCGAGGTGTGCGGTGCGTATCTATCCGTACTGGACTCGGACCGGCGGTTGGCAGACCATTTCGGTGGGAAGGTACGTGTGATCAGGGTTGCACAGGCTCCACTCGTTTCTTTTCTGCCATTCATCTTGTTTGGACAACGCGCTTCTTTTTTTTATTGCCCATCGCGCCCGTGGGCTCGTGTCCCTTGCTTCTCGTTTGGTCTGCGCGTCCTGCGAGAGCTGCTAGCGCTTCCTTTACGTTCCCTCCGACGGACGGACGTCCGCGAGTGGAGCTCTCCTGTCATCGGGCATTGATGTGGGCACACGGCAGTCACAGAGACCTATCCTTTCCTGGATTCGCTTCATCTTAGGCAAGGGCTGACACACCGGGTACCGCTCCTCCCTCTCTCACTTTCAGATGCATCTTGGCTATCACGAGCTCCGGAACATGCTCGCGAAGTTCAAGGAGGACCGCGAGGCGCGCAAGGCTGCTCCTTCCCAGCAGGTGGCCGCCGCCTCGTCCTCGTCGTCCGCCGCTGGGGCTGCGCCGAACGGCGGGTCCTCAGGGTCGCGTACGGGCGGCGGGGGGTACGAAGGACGGGGCGGGTCGTCGCGAGGGGACGACGGATACCGGGAGCGAGACCGGGGTTATTCGGACCGGCACAGTTCGAGATACGAGTTGAGTGGAGAGCGGTTGGCGTTTTAGGAATTGAGGAGCGCTGACGCTTTGTTTGTTTCTGATTTCCATTTTTTTCTCTGCCCGACTCGGTTCCCCACTCCTACTCCTCTGCCGCGTTGTCGTGATTCGCACAGCGATAGGCGAAGGGATAGAGACCGCTCACGTTCGCCGGGACGGCGCCGGTACTGAATGCACCACAGGGACGGAGCCGTCCTCGTGCTTACATAAGGAACGTGGTTTCACGCGGGAGAGAGGCGGAGGCTTTTTTTTGTTTGCATTACAGATACGTACACGCGATGGTGCCATGCGTTGGCTTCGGAAGGAGGGAACGGATTGCCAACGATGATGGAGAGGGACAAATGTCCGAGCGTAGTTATGCCGTATTCGCGTGTAGGTATGTAAAAGATTGGGTGGATCGACGAGAGGGGGAAAGGAGATGAAAAAAAAAGGAAATGATTTATGAGATGGGACTGTGTTTTTCCAGAGAGAGGCGAGGCGGGGGAGAGGCGTGTGCGAGGAGGGACGGGATTGGGTGCCAAAGTCGAGGACCAGGACTTTGTGCGCGGATAGACTATTCGGCCGATGGGGATAAGGCCAACACCTACTAGGGCCTTTTCCGCGCACTTTTGTCCCTCTCCGCGAGTCTTCTGACCTGTGGGTGGCCATCGCCATCGACGCAACGCGGCCGGCGGTTGTGAAGGGTGTCCTGGTGGTAGCCGAGAAAGCGGAGATGAGGATGCTAAAATGGTTTGAATTGATCGAAAGGGAAATATACAGCAAAATAGAAAAAAAAATAGGACGTGTGGCTGTGGTCAGGGTTCGGCTAATTGCGCGTGCAGTGAGAGAGAGAGTAGCGCGTGAAGTGAAGGGCATTGCAAGATGGTGAAAAAAAAAGGTGAAGTGGAAATGTGTTGTGTGGGCACTAGGGGGAAGCCGAGAGAGAGAGAGAGGCTGAGAGTGGGAAGGCGTGTCCCGCCCGTCCGTCGCAACTCGAAACGAGAACATCCACCGAGTCCAACACTAGGCCTCAAGCCTTTGTCCACCACCATCACCCCACTAGGCGGGCTTTTGCTGGTACTACTACTACAAACTTACTCTTCTTCTTTCCCTCCTCCCTTAATACTCCCCAATACCACCACCACCACCGACAGCGACGGCGAATACAAGAAAATAAGAACACTTGCCAATCCGTCGTCGTTTGAACGTTATCTTTTCTCTTCTCCCCCCGTCGCATCTCTGACTGCATATAACAACTACCACCCACCCCACCCCACCCACCTCCCCAACCCGCCCTGGTCCTCCGTCTCCTTTTCTTCTTCTTCTTCTGATCAAGTCCTTCTCCCATCCTCGCCTTCTCGTTTCTCCAAAAGCCTGGTGCGGACACTTGAAACCGTGAGCAGCCGTAGGATACACTACCTTTGAGTCAGTTGGCCGATTCGGAGGAGGAGGAAGAAGGCATCCCACCCAGTTTTGACAAACCCGTGTTCGCTACAACCCACCCTCTTCGTGCTCAGAGCAGCGGCCGTAGATCCGCGCGCTTTCGACCACCAGCTCTGGCAAACCTATTCTCGCAGAGGTCGGACAGCACCTCTTTCTACTCTAGCCACTACTACCACTCAAAAATGGACACGCAACTGCCGTCTCCCATGGACAGCACCGCCCTCCCGCTCGGTGCGCACACCGACAGCGTCAGTCAGCAGCAGCAGCAACAGCAGCAGCAGCAGCAACAACAACAACAGCAGCAGCAGCAGGCTTACGCCGCGATGACGGGCATGCTTCCCTCCATGGCCGACCTCGGTCTCCCGATGAACATGAACGCACCTGGCCAAGGGATGCTCCCCATGCACACCTCGTCTCCCATCATCCCGTTGCAATCTCCGTCCTCTGCACCCGCCGCCAACAACGCTAACGGAGCTGGGACGACTCACGCCCCACCGCCTCACCCACCGCCCGGCGTCCGCTCCGTAGCGCCGGGCGTGCTCACCAGCCTGCCCAACCCGCAGATGATGTTCCCCTCCCAAGTCATGTCTGCCGCCGCCGCCGCCAACACCTCTAGCCCGCAGGGCATCCTCCCCGGCTCGACCCTCATCTCTCCCGCCAGCCTCTCCTCCCTCCCTCCGTCGACGGTCATCACCCCGGCGAACCAGTACGCCGCGAACGCGTCCTCGATCGGCGCCATCCTCGACGCCGCCGCGATCAACGTCGCCCCGCCGACGTCAGACTCGTCTGCGAGCCCGCTCCCCCTCCTCTCCTCCGCCACGTCCGACTACAACCACTCGTCGGCCTCGAGCGGGCCCCCGACCTCCCCACCCGACGCGCGCAACCACTTCAGTCCGTCGCCGTTCGAGGCCGCCGGGATCGGCGCGATACCCGCCCAGCCGTCCGCGGAGCATCTCGACAACGTGTTCAACGAGTGAGTGCCCAATCTTGTCGCTTGGATGCCCAATACGTAATCTAAGTTGCTGCATTCGTCTCTTTTTTATAAAAAATTATCCGTGTTGCTTTTGTCTTCTTTTATCTCCATTTTCATTTTCTAGAATCGCGGCCACCGCTCAGTCGGCACAGCGCATGTACCGCGAAGGCCAGCGTTTGTCGACCTCGGGCCACATCGAAGAGCTCAAGCGCGCGATCACCCTCGTCAGCCGGATGTTCAACGCCCTCCAGGTCGCCGACGAGGCGTCCCCGCCCGCGGACACGCCTGGCTCGCGTCACAGCCCGCCCGGGTTCAACGGTACGCCGACGGCGACCAAAGTGTCTATGGACGACATCTCGAGCGCGTTCGACGTGTCTGGCGCCGCCTCTTCCGCGGTAGGCCCGGGCGCGACGCCGCCCGAGACGTCACGAAAACGGTGCGCGTCCACGAACGGCGTCGATCGACGTGTGACCAAAGCGATCAAACTCGAGCCGCAACCTGACCCGCTCTTGTACCCCTCATCCAGCTCGCACGCCTCCATGTCCGCCGGCACGGCCGGTGGCCCCTCCTCGGACCCGACGGGGGTAGCCCCGATCTACCCCTTCGCGCCGAGTTCGACCCTCGTGCCCCTCGCGCCCTCCCCGCCGGACACCCCGCCCGAGGCGCGGATGAAGGCGCCGCAGATGCCTCCCTACATCAGCGCGCGGTCCATGCCCACCCTCCACACCGTCCTCCCTACCGGCGCTGGCGACCTCGGCGCGCCACAGACCCCGGCCGACGCGACGGCGCGGCCTGGAGGCGGCGGAGGCTGGCCCGAACGCCCAGCGGGGCTCACGCACCGACACACGCTCTCCGGTTCCTCCCTCAACGGCGCGATCGACGCCATGCTCCTCCCGCACCACCACCTGCCCCCTCCGGCCCCGGTCCAACCCCCACCGTTTACCTCTCCGGGCGCGTTCGGGCCGCCGCCGAGCCTGCCTCTCTCCGCCGTGCCGGACCTCCGGCCGACGCAGCCGGGAGGGCCCAGGCCGATCCGGAGCCTCAGCGTCTCGCACATGCACCACGCGCCGTTCACGTTCACCGTCCCGCCGCCGTCCGGCGGCTCGTCTTCGTCGATGGCGCTCCGGGCGAGTCCCGAGGGCGGCGGAGTCGGAGCGGGGCTGGGGGAGCGCGCGCACAGGCGGGACTCGCACCCGCTCGCGGGGAGTGCCCTGTCCGAGTCGGACGACGAGGACGACGGGAGCGAGGAGAACATGGGCGGCGGCTCGCCCGAGGGGCGCACGTATGCGAGCCCGCCGAGGGGTTCGCGCCCTGGTACGAGCCACGACGGTGGGGCCGGAGGGGGCGGCTCCTCGTCGTCTGCTCGCGCCGCGGGACGGTCGCGCGCGGAGGGTTCGGTGGGAAACGAAATCCCGCAAGAGTATAAGAACGAGGTCGACCGCATCTTTTTTGAGTTTTTGGCCGGGGTGTGTTCAGATTGTACGTATCTCGTTTCTCTCCTTTGCGTCACGCATGACGTTTTCGGACCCTTTTTTTTAATCGTCATTAACTCGCTATCTATTTTTTTTGATGCCCGGCAGTGAACATGACGGACTCGAAGGGCGAGTTAATTCACCAGGCGTTGATGGCAAAGAAGATGCAACGCTTGGACGAGTCCCCGGATTTCCGGCCCTTCAAGTTCCGCATACAGGCGTTCACGAACTCGTTCTTGGAGGAGGTGCGTGTGACCCTATTTTTTTTTTGCTCGCGGTTTGCGGGTGCATTGTCTGATTCCATCCTTCTCTGCATCATAGCTCGCAAAGGCGGGGTACCCGGAAGAAATCCTGCCGATGAAAAAGGTAATGTCATTTTCCCTCCCACCTCCCCTCCTTGGCGTTGCGTACCATGCGTCCGTGCCGGGACTCATGCCGGTCACCCCATTTTCCCCCCTCCCCCCAATGACAGGTTCGGTATTATCTGTGGCATCAACCTTATATCTCCCGCTACAATGAAGACGGCAAGAAGACCAAGTCAAAGGGGAACCACATCTGGAGCATCGACGCGAAGAAGCAGCCGGACGGGACGTGGACCTTCCGTCCCTTCCACCGTCGGCTGACGGGTGCGCCGGCGACGGTGGCGTATATCGGCCTCCGCTGGTCGTGGGCGCCCAAGGTGTGGGACCCGCAGACGCCGCGGCCTAATATTCCTGTTGAATTCAGCTCTCCCAACCTCCCGTCGTGGCTGTCGTGGAACGATGACGTGCTCTCGGGCACGCCCCCGCCCGACGCGGAGAGTTGTGAGATTACTGTAGAAGCTCGCGTGAGTTTGTGCTATGTACCTTTTGTGCGAGAGACCGTGGTGTATAACTTTTTTTTTTTTCCTCCCTCCTCCCCCCTCGTTCCTCTTTTTAGTACACGATCGACGGGGAACCTGAGACGCTGAAGAACTCTATTCACCTCACGGTCGCACCCACGTCCGCACTTGAGGGTTCTGGGTCCTCCCGCCGGCCCTCACTCACGGCCCTGCCGTCGGACATGGGCGATCCGCGCCGGATCGTGAGCGATTCAATGGTGCCCCAGTCGTCAGCGCCTAGCCGGTGCGTACCAACCCCTTCTGGTGGCGCTCGTGAGAGAGCACCCCAAAAATAATAAGAAATGAGGGAGCTGACGAGAAGTTCGTGGAATCCAGAACGCTCTCGCGGGTGCCGTCCGGGATTCTTCCTCACCCGCCGACGCAGGCGTCTTCTACAGACGCCCAGATCATGCAAGTTCTCTCCAATGCCGCCCAGCGCGTGGCGGAGGTCAAGCACGAGCAGGAGATGGCCGTTGGGGCCGCCTTCTCCGCGCCGCCCGGGACGGCCGAGATACAGTCGCTGGACAAGCAGCAGCACGTGCTCGCGCTCACCGCGACCGTCCTCCACCAGGTGACTACCGCGCCCCTCACAAGCACGACGACGACGACCGCCGCGCAGCAGGTCGCCGAGGCCGCGCGCGAGATGGTCTTCCAGGCGGCGCACACGAGCCTCGTCCAGAAGCAGGTGGACGTGACCGAGCAGAAGCTCGCGGGCACGATGCCCTTCGAGGCCGTCGCCGACCCGGTCACAGTCAACGAGGTCACAGCCACCACGCAGAACGCGGTCGCCAAGGCGGTCGAGCTCACCGGGCCCGGCGTGAGCGAGGTGACGGTGCTGATGACCGCTAAGAGCCTCCTCCAGCAGCAGGAGCAGGCGATCGTCCAACCGCTCGAGCAAGCCATGTCGGGTAACTTACCTCCGGTCTCCTCTTTACCTTATTCTACTCACTTGACTCCTCCCGCTCCTATGTCTGATTTCGTGGTCTAATGTGTCTCATATACGTTGTTCTTACGGGGTCTTTCTTTTCTTACTCACTATGCACAGCCTCTCCTCAATCACAATTATTATTTTATTGACAATGCTGTCCGTTGCTAGAGAATCGACACTCGATATCCAGCTTTCTCTTTCATTTTTCTTTTTCTCTGTCTCTTTCGGCTCTCAGTTTCTCTCTCCCTCTCCCTCTCTCTCTCTCTCCCTCTCCCTCTCTCTCTCTCTCTCTCTCTCTCTCTCTCTCTCTCTCTCTCTCTCTCTAGACCGACTCTAT
>JAZHGK010005546.1:0-41018 GCA_037855215.1 Waitea zeae
CGTCAGTACGTATTTGCCGACGACTGAATTCGATCCCCCCATCATTCGCTGGCATCCCTTTTCTCTCTCTCTCGAATTATTATGCTCGTAGCGTGCACACGCGCGTGGTGCGTGTATCGCAACCCAGCGATCTGTCACTTCTCGAGCAACCTTACTTTCTTCCACTTCCGATTCCGGAATCCCGGCACCACGGCAACTAACTCCTAAGCGCTCATAAGCCGACCTGAAGAAGAAGGGGGGGTCAGGTTCGTTCCCTCCCCTTCGGAGTAGCGCCAAGAAAGCGCGTAGGCGAGAGCCCGCCAAGAACCGGCGCTCAGGGTTCGCATCGACGACCGGTCCCTGGCCTGAAAGCGCGACCACAGCCACAGGTCGAGAAACGCTATCGAGTTTTGCACCGACGCCTAGTGGGAAGTTAAGGGTGGGTGCAACAGACCCATGCGTGCGTCTTGCACTCGTCCCGTATCCCACGGGGGGGGGGGTGGTTTCACTTTTGGGTGCTTCGGGACCGCCGATAATATGGCCGTTCATTGTGCCACACTTGATTGTTAATAAGCCGTAGAGCCATCCTGTGAAGCGTAGCGCTGATGCTACCGGGATGAGCGCGAGTGTACATAGCCCCCCCATGCCTGAGCCAGCGCGTGTGTGCCATCTTATCTTTCCAAGTGGCCATATATCCGATGGGTGCCCTCTGATGCATGGCGTAAGGTGATCACTTCTCTCCCTTCCAAAAGGAGGCCAGGGGGACTGGATTCTACAAGGCTGCTGGTGATAACATGCTGTGATTGCGTTCGATGCCATCGCACTGAGGATGACGCTGTCTGAGCACTCACCCACTTTGGCTCTGCGCCTGCAATCGTAGAAACGGTGTGATCCTCTGTGTCAGCTATTGAACACACAAAGGATGCGCAAGGTCGACACACAACCCCGTGCCTGCTGATCAGTGCGTCAGTAGTCTGTGATACCCGAAATCAATGGCCTCTCTCTTTGAGTTGAGCGTCTCTCTCTCTCTGGTGACAGATGGTCACCTAGCGACCAGGGCCCAGAGCCCGGAGCAGAGTTTGGGCCACCCGCGGCCGGCTGCAGGCTCACCGAATCAGCGAGTGGCGGGGGAGGCGGGCCAGTGAGGGGCATGGCTGGCTTTGTGTGCTCCTCGTTCTCTCTTCGTTCTCTGCTTCACTTCCCTCCTTTGTCTCGAAAGATATCGATAATCTCTCTGTATCCCTCCTCCTGCTTTTTTTTTTTTTTTGTTCTCCTCATTACCTCATACCCTACTAAACGTCCATTCACGTTTTTTTTTCTTACCAAGTTTTCAAGACAAAAAAAAGCGCTCACATCTTCTCCTGACTCTCTCCCCCTCGTGCTCCTCGTCGTCGTCGTCGTCGTCGTCTCCCTCTCTCTCACCCGTCGCCCTCGGCCAATCTCTTGACTACTCGCAAACACTGTCGACCGTCTCTCAGAGCTATCTGCACTCTCATCTGCTAGGAAAGCACTAGCGTCGAATATAGAGAGGCCACACAGCGCGCCAGCCATGGCCACCCCCGCCGACAATGCGATGCCCCCATCGGCTTACACGCCCTCCCCCTCCTCCCCTCCCGCGAACCAGCGCTCCTTCCCTCCCAGGAGCAGCTCCTTTCGCGGCCTCAACACGCCCAACACGCCCAACACCGGTCCCCCACAACAACAACAGCAGCAGCAGCAACCGCCGACTCAGTCACAACCACCACCACTACTCCCATCACCCGACGCCGGCCCTTCCCTCGACCCGCCCCAGGGACAGTCCTACGCCGCCTTTCTCCGCACCTGGTCGGACGCCCACGTCGCGCGCTGGCTGGCCGACTCCAAATGCGTGCACCAGGCCCAGACGTTCAAGATCAACGACATCCGCGGAGACGTCCTCCTCGAGCTCGACCAGACCACGCTCAAGGAGATGGGCATCGCCAGCATCGGCGACCGCCTCCGCATCATGAACGCCCTCCGTACCCTCCGCCAGCGCTGCTCCTCCACCGCCGCCGCCGCCGCCGCCTCACGTCCCGGCGACCTCACCAACGGCGCCTCCCCCATCGACACCTCCCGCCGCGCCGCGTCGGCCGGGCCCGCCTCGAGCGTCTCCCCCGTGGACAAGAACGCGCGCCGGCTCGAGGTCGGCCGTCCTCCCCCGCTCCAGCTCGCACCCGGCGGCGGGCTCCGCCCCGACCTCCCCGCGCTCATCCGCGACGGCCAGGACTCGGCGCGCATCCGGCCCCTCCCCGGCGTCCCCACCCCGACCACCGCCACCTCGCACGCGTCCAGTATCCCCAACACGAACGGCGTGGGCGGCACGCCCCAGACGGGCCGGGTCATGCCCCCACCGCCGAGCATCAGCGTCCCGTCCGGGGCCAGTGGGAACGCCCAGTCCGCGGGCGGTCTCCGCACCCCCGCCCGGAGCGGCCCACCTGGGTTTCGCACCCCGACGGACATTTCTCAGTACGCGAATGCACCCTTACCTCCTCCTCCCCGTGCGTACACACTCCTCAAATGTGACCCTCCGCCTCAAAGTCTGACGAACGACCCTCTTACCCTCCACCAGCCTACGGTCTCCCCGCTGGCCCCCGTCCCGGCAACCTCGGCGGCGCCAAGACGCCCGTGCGCGCCGGCTCACCCCTCAGCAGCCTGCGCGCGAACGCGCGCTCGCCCGAGCCCTCCCACGTACGCAACGTCTCCGCCGGCAGCGGGCCGATCGCACCTCCCCCGAGCAGCAAGCTGCCCCCGCGGCCGTCGACGGGCGGGCCCTCCCCCGTCGGCACGTCCAGCGGCGTGGCCCACCCCTACGCGGTCGCCACCGCCCCAGACGGGAGCGGCTCGGTCGTGCTCACGCTCCCGCCCGCGCGGCACGGGCCGGGCCTCTCGCCCGTCGTGGAGAGTCCCGTCGCGCCGACGACGAATGCGCCCGCGCAGCCGCCCACCCGGCCGACGCGTGGGGGCACGCCGGCGCTGTACAACACTCCCGGGAGCAGCAGCAGCGCGCTGGACGACCTCCGGCGGAAGATCATGAAGTTCGTCCTCGCGGACGAGTCGCACTCGTGCAAGCTCAACGTCGCCGAGTCCGTCTCCGCCGCGGAGGTGGTCGAGAAGGCGCTTCGGAAGCTCGGCAAGCAGCGGGACGAGGGCGGGGACGAGCACGCGGGGGTGTCGGCCACCGCCGAAGGCGGCCTCGTCGTCGGCGGCTGGGGCGTCTCGACCGAGAGTGGGTCCAGTGGGAGGCTGTTGAGTGAGCGCGAGCTGCTCGACGCCTTCCAGGCGCCTGCAGACGATCCGATCCGCGAGCTTGGGCTGACGATCCGCAAAGTCCACCGGGATCGGAGGCGGGGCGCGCTCTACCCCTGGCGGTCGGACAGCCCGACGCAGCAGGGTACGTCGCCGACTCGGACGCGCTTCGACGGCTCCTCGTCCTCCCGTGCGGACGACGAGAGCGGGGAACGCCTGGCTGCTCAGCGGGCGCCGTACCTCAACACCCGCCGGGCGAGTGCGATCTCCATCCTCTCCGGTCTGGGCGTGGCGGACCCTCAGCGGGTACTCGAGCCGCCGACATCACCTACGCACGGGGAAAGTGGCATGAACAGCAGCAATAGCAACAACAATGTCTCCGGCCGGCGCACGTACCTCGACCCGAACATGCACGTACCTCCGGCGCCCCACCTCCCTCCGCCCGCCGCCCCACAGTCGCCGAGCAGCTCGCGCGCCAACGTGCCCGCGAAGCTGCGCAACTTCTTCGGCCAGCGCCCGCCGAGCGAGCTCATCACCACCCACCTGCGCGACTACTTCCCCACCGCCGAGCGCCGCGTCCTCGAGCGCACCCGCCGGAACTCGATGCTCCGCGCGTCGACGTACGGCCCGGGCGGGGTCGCCGCGCCCCCGCCCCACCGCGCGAACCGGGACAGCGTCGCGAGCTGGAACTCGGGCGCGACGAACCGGTTCTCGCGCTACAGCGTGAGCACGCAGTCGTCCGGCGGCGCGAGCGGCAGCGCCGGTGGGCCGCGCCCGTCGATGAGCAGCTCGCTCCGGCCGCTGACGGGGAGCCCGCCGCCGAGCATCATCGACGCCCCGCGGGTGTCGGTGTCGACGGAGGACGGGCGCGCGCTCGAGTTCGTCGACCCGGGCACGCCGCCGTCGCTCCCGCCGGTACAGATCGGCTCAGAAACGCTGAGCGAGAGCATCCAGGGTGCGGTGGAGGAGCCGTTCGCGCGCCCGAGCTCGAGCATGTCCCGGATCTCATACCTGACGGAGTTGAGGAGCAAGAGGGACAAGAGCGACACGGCGAGCATGATGACCGTCGACCAGATCACGGCCGAGGTCGAGAACCGGAGGACGAGCAAGCTGCCACCCTTGCCACCCTTGCCGCCGCCGGCAGGCCCTACCTTGGTGTCGGCAGCGAGTAGCGAAGAGGACACACTGAACGACTGGACGAAGATTGAGAGTGAAGGTGAGGAGACGAAGGTGGATCCGGAGGAGGAGGTCGACGAAGTAGAAGAAGAAGCGGAAGAACTGGATACAGAGGAAGAAGAGGAGGTCATGGAGAAAGTTGGTGCGTTGACAATCTCAAACAACTGTTTCGTCGGCAGTTTTTGATTCTTTATCATTTGCAGGCGAGAAATGGATCAAGGGCGCGCTCATCGGTGCGGGCTCTTTCGGAGAGGTCTACCTTGGCATGAGTGCATCAAGTGGGCTGCTCATGGCCGTGAAGCAAGTCAAGCTACCCAAGGGCTCGACTCCAAACGAGGAGCGCAAGAAGGGCATGCTCACCGCGCTCGAGCGCGAGATTGAGCTTCTACAGGAGCTCAGGCACGAGCACATCGTGCAGTACTTGTGTAAGCCTGCTCAACTACTCTCTGTAGTGTGATTCTCAAACGCTGTTGTGACCACAGACTCATCCATGGACGACGAATATCTCAACATTTTCCTCGAGTATGTGCCCGGTGGATCAATTACCGCGCTGCTCCGCAACTACGGTGCATTCGAGGAGCCGCTCGTGCGCAACTTCCTCCGGCAGATTCTGCAGGGGCTCGACTACCTTCACGCACGCGATATCATTCACCGCGATATCAAAGGCGCGAACATCCTCGTCGACAACAAGGGAAGCGTCAAGATTTCCGATTTTGGTATCTCCAAAAAGGCTGGCGCGAGTACGTCTTTCGCAAGTGCCTCCCTTCAATTGGAGCTTTAGCTAATTTTCATTCCTCAGCTCTCGCCGCAGGTGGTCGTGGCAACCGTCCATCTCTGCAAGGCTCTGTCTTCTGGATGGCTCCCGAGGTTGTCCAGCAGACTGCACATACCGCCAAGGCTGATATCTGGTCCGTCGGCTGCCTTGTCGTCGAAATGTTCACGGGCGAGCACCCCTGGGCACAACTCTCGCAGATGCAAGCCCTTTTCAAGGTATGGTTCTATTCACTTATTTACGCCATATGTATACTCATCGGTATGATTTTCGCTACACAGATCGGCTTGTCAGCCAAACCGTCCCATCCTCCGGATATCTCTGCCGAAGCGGACAACTTCCTCACACTTACCTTCAACATTGATCATGAGAAGAGGCCATCCGCGACGGAAAGTCTTGCACACCCATGGCTTGCACCCCCTCAAAAGTCAAAATCTGGACCAAAGAGCAAGGCTGTCGTATCTTCTGATTGAATGAAAGAAACATTGTAATGTCATCTTCGCTTTTCTGTTTTCCTCTTATTGGACTGTCGCGCTTTTGCTTTGCATATCATGAATGACAGATTGGATGTTGTAGTGTATCTGTAGAAGAATGCTATAGACTGCCTGACCACTGCACTTGTCCCCGCTCGACTTGTTAGACATTGCCAAACGCCCAATCAGATAACAATGGCCTGTTTTATGCCTCCTCATCCGCATGTTTTCTCTTTTCGGGGCGCGTTCCAGGACCCCAATTCGGAAGAGGATTAACTTGATATCGAACTATCTTGACTTTTGACGCCGCAGTGACGGTGCGAGGATGACGTTCGAAGTTAGCTTCGATTCTATTGTATTGATCAGCCCCTAGTTTCGCGAATTGATGGGGAACGAACACACTTTGGCTCAGGTGCCAGCAGCTTTTGAGCTGGAGACGTCTCCGATACCTTGTCCATGTTCACTGGATTACGTTTGATCCATGAGCGGTAAATGTCGTGAAGTTCTGCCCGCGATGCGGTCGTTTTGAGGGAGCCCGGAACCGCGTGTGACCGTGAAACATCATGCCCTGCATGGAATAGTGCAGAACTGTTTGCACGAGCTGATCAGCTTACGAGCATGGAGAAAGACAATTTGCTTACACTATGTCGTCAAGTGAAGGAGTAACACAATGGAAGTTACCTGCAACTTTGCCAGGAGTAAAATAAAATGGTGTTTCCAGTTCCTGTGTTTGAGATCAGCAAGAGAGCAATACCGAAGGCAAATAACGGACCTCCTGGGCAACCGTCAACATGCCTTTCATGCGTGCTGCAGTCCCATAATTCCCCTCATTTGCCTCTAAATGTGTCAGAACCTTGCTCACGAAGTCTTTGTTATGTATTGGTCCTGACCACATAGGACCTGCGATCTGGCTTAACTGAGTTATCAATTTAACGCAACGACTGAGAACGGAGGCGTACCTGCAATGGCGACTCGCACTCAGCACACTTGTTGGAAACTGGTGGGCCACTTTGAGTCTTATAGTATGGATTCACGTTGCCCTTTGCACTAGTCTTCTCGACTACTCGGCCCAGATGCTGCTCGTATGGAGTTTGGCACCCAGAGCACACATAGTAAACAGCAGTCTGGCTTGATTTTGCGAATGAGGTTCGAACTGCAATACCAAATTACACTACACACCTGGCTAATTTCTTGACTTCAATCGGTGCTGTTCGAACACGCACAAATAGCCGAACGTAAAAATCAATGGAAAGTGAGAGAAGTGGCTCGATGTAGCGACCGTATCGTGCAGCAGAAGTTGCAAGCGTGTGAAGCACGAGTCGAAGCCCCTATTGTATAGTTTAGAAATGAAGTCATAGAAAATGCGGCTAGTACTCACAGCCTCATGACAATACTCTGTCTTGACCGGAATGCCACCATAATTCGAAAAGCTGAAAGAACATTAGTACGTCTCCAGTTTAAAAGTTTACATTGACGCACCACTTCTCGGGATAGTTTGCGGTAGCAAGTACCGACATGTCTGTACAGGTAACGCAGAGCAACCCTGATTTTTTTTAAAAAAAAAATGAATTAAAACATTGAGCTAATTGTGCGATCTTTTACCTCCATCGTTGATACACTGTACTGCTGGATCAATGAACGGCGCCGCAGTGCCGTAGGGATCTAGGTCAACAACATCTACGCGTTGCCTTTCTTGCCGGTGGTTGTACATGAGTGCACTGGCTCGTGATGAGTATCAAGTGTCAAAGCGACAAGAGTAACAACATACCATGCATCGCCTTCGTTGACTCTTACTTTGCCCAGATTATTAGCGTCGTGAGTGTGTCCTTCTCTAGTGCCCGAAGCAGAGTCTCTGTTGCTATTTGAGGCTTCAGAAACCGGTGTAGGTCCAAGACCATTGATCTCGATGTTCCTCTTCATTGCAGCGACAGCCTCGGGAGAGAGGTCATTTGCGATGACATACCTAGAAGAAAGTTAGTGTCACTCTCTCGCATTACGCAGCATATCAGCTCACTTGAGAAGAGGTATCTCGTTCGCGTAACGTATCGACCGCAAACCAGTGGCCGAGAGTGCCTCTAGTAGGATAAATTTGGCTGGCTTGAACTTCCTCCAGACACAAAAATGAGAACCAAGCTGAACAAAAGTATCGTCAACATACCTCTTTGCTTTTTAGGGAAGAGTCGACAGTTTGAACCTCCATGGAAGCCTCAGTGTTGCTCGTCTCGACGCTAGCTAGAGTATTCAAAGTAAAGCATCATTTTTCTGTAGAAAACAACAAAAGCATTATAGTGTGGTCAGCTTACTTTTCACCCTTTTTGTCTGTGGAACTCCCTCTTTTCCGTTTGCTGCCTTCCTTTCCTGGGCTCTTCTCCATTTTTCCTCCTTAATCGCATTTGTCTCCTCAGTCCATGTCCGGATGCACGCGACGCTCAAGTCCCGGTTGAACTCTTGGACAGGATTCAGGAATGCATCCTGAGTCGCTGGAAGAAGAATGTGCGCGCTATTTTCAGTGTGCAGAGTGAAGCCCTCTGGTACAGATATACTAGATGCGTCGACCATAGTAGCAACAAGTCGCCTAGCTTGATAAATATGCACTAGAGGCAAGAACTGCCTGAGGGACGCCTTAAAAAGGGCTGCCACAATTGAGAGGCAAGGGTGGTACGGAACGAGCAATTAGCGATGTGGTTTTGTTCAGGAAACAAATGCCCGGCGTTAAACCTTGTGTTAAACGCCCGTTTAGGCGCGCAGCCATATTCGGCATGTAAAGGACATGCCTTCAGTTGAAGGAAGAGGGTATGTACTGAGTACGTAAAGTAGAAAATGTCGGACACTTCAACTTCTAAGCAACTTAGCAGTACAATAAAAATAGTTGAAATCACACGTTTTACTGCCGCTGGGTGAACTGACTAGCCCAGCTTTAAAATGTCCAAAAGCTTATCTAAGTGAAAAAATCGACAGCTACACATATCTTGATAGTTATAGTAGTACCCAGGGCATTAAAAACCTTTAGTAGATGGATTAGTGATTAACCACCTCAAAGATCAACAGAGTATCCAACTAACCATATTTCATGCCAGCCTCTTTCCTGTTTCTCTTGCCTTGTGCAATCCGTTCTTCCAAGGCCTCGCGATTTTGGTAGGCTTCTGTCAGCAGAGTTGTCAGCTGATGGCGCGAACGAGCGCGTCCCCCAAGCTTTGCGCCCTAGAGAAATCGTTAAGTACGGCAAGGACAAAACAAGAGACGCGATGCTGTACCTGGACATTCATCCTGGGTTTTTCTGGCTCTCCTTCTTGCCCTGTCGTCAACGCCTTGCGCTCTTCGCGCTCCTGCACCTCTATCTTCGCGCGTTCCATCTCCGCCGCCGCGTTGACCTCCGCCGCCTCGTCCTCGTCATACTGTTCGAAGCCCCTCGCACCCTTCTCGAGCGATCGAACGTGGGCATCGTATTGCATCTGCCACTTTTTGTAAAACTTTTGATAGTATTCAGGATCATACGCGGCCCATGCGCCTGAAGGGAGCTTGTAGTAGCCTGGATATTCGTCGGTGGGCGTCGGCTCGGGAGGCGTGAACTCTTCCACTTTCGGAGCAGATGATACTTGTAATTTTCGGATTGATGGACCAGGGACCGAAGATATGTCAGAAGGTGCTGCTTTAGACGGCACAGTACCTGGAGCACAAGTTAGATTCGCGGTGTTAGGTCGAAAATTCACATGCACTCACCGAGAGAGAAAAAGTCGACTGACGGCGAAGGTTTAGCTGGTAGTGACGACGTGGTGCCTACAGCGGCTGCTGTCCGTCCACCAGCTTCAATAATTTCAATGTTTACATTCTTGCGTCCCTTTCCTAGTGAAGCAGGCATAAACGCAGGGGTAGAAGATTTGGTACTTGCAGGAGGAGGAAGGGATAGGCCTGTAGAAACAGGATGATCGATTTCGTCGGCCTCGCCGTCGTCCACGCTTTGTGTGTTGTCAGGGACAGATGATGTCCTCACAGAGAAGTTAAGTCCTCCTCCCTTCCCTCCTCCGAGTACCCTTTGTGGTGCCGGTAACGTTGGTACCTTCTGCTTTGGTGCAGGGAGCATCCCCAGCAGTGAGGACACACCTGCTGCTGAACCTAGACGAGGTTTCTTCGAAGCAGGCTCGTCCTCCGCTTCGCCATCGGCGTCATCTTTGGGTAGCTCGGGTAATCCAATTGCAATCTTTTTCACGCGCTTCGTCTTCGGCGCAGGGAGAGCAAGACCAGACAATGGTTTGCCAGACGCTTGTGTAGGGGGCGGTAAAACGAAGGAGGATTTGGAGAGCGAGGACTGGCTGGCATTTGCAGAGGGTACAGTTTTGGTAGTTTCGACCTTCTGCGTGTTTTCCTCAGAGTCGCTCTCGGACTGGTCGCTGTTGTAATCAAGCGCGAGCATGAAGTCTTTCAAAGGTGAAGGGGTAGGGGGATGGCAGTGCGTGTCCCGTGACGCATGATGCATGGGTTCGCTTAGGGCCTTCGGCTTCTCACCTTCTTCCTCAACGGCCCGGCCACGGCTGAACAAAGTAGCGCTACTGCACAGAACATGGTGGGCGAGGCCACGAGTTCTTGCGCGCAGGTGCTGCAATAACAGAGATAAACTCTGGTACATAAGGAATTTAACGCAAAAGCTCTTTTTCCAATTCAGCTGAGGCTGAAGAACTTGGCTCTTTAGTAGTGAGTTCTCGGTAGAAACCATCCTCCATTTTATCAACAGTGCTCGCCCGCCGTAAGGAGTCTATGTATCAGCAGTTCTCAGACGTATGTAACGTACCTTTTCATAGCAGGTGCATCTTTTATGCGTTATATTTTTGCCTAAACCACGAAAGCTCGTGTAACCAGCATTGACGCACTCTGAGTAGCATGCTGACTCTTTGCTCTAGAATTCAGTATTTAGCCGGTCTCTACACGGTGTACTATTCACTCAGGTCTCATAGAACAATCGACCACACCTTTCTCCAGGCTTAAGCGAAAGGGTAGATGTGGATGGTCGACTTGATGCTAAAATCCCCACAATGTTCAGCGGTTCCGACGATCCGGAGGGGCGCTCTTGTTGCTTCAAGCACGGAAGGAAGGCGCATGCCAAGAACATGCATGGGTGGGTAATCTTCCGAGAGGGCGTAAATACGCACATCACCGGCGAAGTCGTCGGCGTTAGCTGCTATCACCCCAACATCTTCGGAGGGACGACTACTGGCACACCGTTCCGCTTTTTTTTTTTGGCAGTAGCAGCGCATGAATATTGGAGACCCAGCTTTACCATGAAGGAGTTTTTTGAGAGCACTTTTTTTGTCGTGGCAATCAATCATAGCGATGGCTTGTGGGTCCAGGCCTCGGAGGACGCCACAGAGGAGAGCGGAAGGATTTGACGTCACGGGTATATAATTTCTTCGAGACGGAGTTCCGCTGATAGAGAGAAGCCGAACGCAGGCCGACGGACATTCCTTCGTCCGCTGCGGCAGGCTCAAGCTGAACACAGTCTGTAATCCGGCATGTCCTCAAAAGCACGTCTCCCCGCGATACGACCTTGCCTTCCAACTTTACCTGTCACCTCTCTCAAGACTTCTCTCCCCCGCTCTGCTCTCTCATTCCCCACGGGGCACGTCCATCTCCCAACACCTTCCTCTCACCCCTCCCCATGTTCGCAATTAGCGTTCGCACAAAATACACGGGCGTCGCCCGTCGCGTCCTCGGCCCAAACCGTCGGTGGTATGGAGTCGTTACGGACGTCGACCTGCCTAAAAGCAAAAAAATCTGGAAATCTGCGGATGACGCAGTTCGGGACGTCAAGTCTGGTGATGTCGTCCTTTCTGGAGGTAGGCGTCATCCGGTTTTATGTTAGAGTCGCTCCTTGTTCATTCTCTGCTTCTTTTTCTTCTTCTTCTAGGTTTTGGATTGTGTGGTATTCCAGGTAATCGTCTTCTATCGGACCATTCCATCCTAACTTTTCGCTTACAAAAGATTTTTCATTGCAGAAACGCTTATTGATGCCATTGCGAAACGTACCGATGTGCACAAACTCACCGCCGTGTCCAACAATGCCGGCCTGGGCGACTTTGGCCTCGCCAAGCTGCTCAACAGCGGCCAACTCGACAAACTCGTCATCTCCTATCTCGGCGGAAACAAAAACTTCGAGAAGCAGTACCTTACGGGCAAGATGAGCTTGGAACTCGTCCCCCAGGGTACTCTCGTCGAGCGCCTCCGGGCTCACGCTATGGGCATTCCTGCCTTCTTCACGCCGACAGGCGCGAACACCGTAGTGGAGACGGGTAAGTGGAAATGACGGCCTATCTCCACGAATGCTGACCTAAATCACATCTCAGGTGGCATCCCTATCCGACTGGGCAAGACTCCCGACGAGGTAGTCATCCCGGGCAACAAGAAGGAGTCCCGTGTTTTCAACGGGAAAAAGCACGTCATGGAGACTGCCATCGCTGGCGATGTTGCATTGGTTCACGCATGGAAAGCCGATGAGGCTGGCAACCTTGTCTTCCGGTGAGCATACTCATAAAAAAATCAGTAGAACTTCAAGCTCATGATTCGTTCACAGCTACGCAGCCAACAACTTCAACGCAGCAATGGCACGGAACGCAAAACTCACGATTGTAGAGGTACGGCTATAGCACATACCTCTGTCTGCCTATCATACTGATCTTTTGCTAGGCAGAAGAAATTCTTCCGATCGGCTCGCTCGACCCTAACGAGGTCCACGTTCCTGGTATCTACGTCGACCGTATCGTCAAGTCGACCCAACCAAAGCAAATTGAACTTCTCACCATTGCGAACGAAGAGACTGGTGATGCCGCACCAGAAGAACACTCCCCAGCAGAGCTGCTACGTCGCAGAATAGCTGCTCGTGCTGCTCGCGAGATCCGTGACGGCTACTACATCAACCTCGGCGTTGGCATCCCCACAGTGCGCAATTTGTCGCTTGTCCGCGTTCTACCGATGCTGACCGTCTTGCCTATAGCTCGTCACCGAGTACCTTCCTCCGGGGGTCAATGTTTGGCTGGAGAGCGAGAACGGTATTCTCGGAATGGGTCCCTTCCCAGCAAAGGACAACGTTGATCCGTAAGCCTACCAGTGCACCGTCACGGGAGGACCCTTGCTAAAGCAGAGATTTTAGTGATATCATCAACGCCGGAAAGGAGACGGTCACCCTTCTTCCTGGTTCCTCCGTGTTTGACTCCAGCGAGTCCTTTGGTATGATCCGAGGTGGCCACCTGGATGTTGCTATTCTTGGAGCGATGGAAGTCAGCAAGAAGGGTGACCTGGCCAACTTCATGGTTCCCGGAAAACTCGTCAAGGGCATCGGCGGCGCTATGGATCTGTACGTGTTTATCCTCCTATCTGATAAGAGTGAGAGGCTGATTCATCTCTCGTACTTTTTTTTAAAAAAAATCTAGTGTGCACACAAAACATGTGATCGTCGTCATGCAGCACACGGCCAAGGATGGCACACCCAAAATTCTGAACGAATGCTCTCTTCCGCTCACCGGCACCAGCTGCGCGGATCAGATCATTACCAACCTCGCCGCGTTCAGCGTGGACAAGGCGGCTGGAGAGCTCACGTTGACCGATCTCGCTGACGGCGTGACCCTCGAAGAAGTGCGGGCGAAGACAGGGTGCGACTTCAAGGTTGCGGATAAGATTGGCTCGTTCTAGATGGGAAGCTTAGGTTTCAAAACCGCGGCTGCCTTAACATTATTGGCCCGGTTGTTGTTTTAGAGTGGCTATCGTCTACTACGTGGCACGTTTACTTTTTTTAGATACGACAACATATATGTATGTAATTTTTACCCCTATCCTATGGATTTGTTTTTCGATCTTCCCGTTCTCCTTCTGGCAAGTTGTTGCCATTGCCGATGCTGCTGTTGCCGAAACCATCCGGACGAGTTGCCGACGGTCCGGACTTAATGGGGGTTGGAAGCAAGCAGCCGAGCAAGCCGTGAATCATTAATTTTATTTTTAGTTTCAACTACATGCTCCTCCCTTGTCTACCTTATGCATTAGTAATCCCTGTTCCAGAGTCGACATGTCGTTGACTCGCGCAAGCGATTTACTCCGACTCCCCCAGAGGCTTCAAATACGTGCTACTAGCAGCAGTGAAAAGGTGTCATCACCAATCAACTCCCCAAACGACTTGTACTCATGGCCACCGAGACCGAAGCTGAACCGAACACACCCACTCAAACGACACGAGACTTTGGGTTTCTACCGATACCACAACGGTTGCGTCATGACCCAGCACGTCAATCTGACTTTAGTCTCGCACTTAATGTAGCGTTTGGATTTATGAGTACGTTTAGTGAGTATTACAGGTTCTATCTAATGAATGGACATGGATGATACTCATTTTCGTTTACAGTTGTCGCAAACCTTTATTACTGTCAGCCGATACTAGGTATGTTACATGTAACATCAGAAACACCACAAACATAGTCGTTTATCGGTATTTAGTCCAGATGTCCAAAAGCTTCCACGTTGATCATGGCACGATTTCTCAGTAAGTACTTCCAGCCTGTAGATTATGTTATCCGTTTCTTACCATAACCTAGAGTACCTACGCTTGTTCAAGCTGGGTGAGTACAACTTTAGCTCTGCACTGTTCAACTTCTTAACCACAACTTCTACTAGGTATGCTACCGGTCTTCTCCTAATCAGTCCACTTGGCGACCTTGTCCGCCGACGTCCCTTAATAATGCTACTTGCGATGCTTTCGTCATGTCTAACGATTGGACTCGCCATCACGCCATCCTTCTCCGCATTTCGAGCCCTTTCCTTCCTTGTTGGCGCCCTTTCCGTCACTCCTCAGATCCTCTTGCCCCTCGCAGCAGACCTTGCTCCGCCTGAACGACGAGGCTCGGCGCTTTCTATCGTCCTCTCGGGCCTCATTCTCGGTGTGCTGGTCGCCCGCGTCCTAGCTGGCATTGTTGCCCAGTTTGTGTCCTGGCGTATCGTATACCACGTCGCTTATGGGTTACAGCTGCTCGTTTTGTTTGGGATGTGGGCTTTGCTCCCAGATTTCCCAGCTAAAAACCCAGACCTGGGATATTTCAACATCTTGCAAACGATGGCCAAGTTTGCGGTCACTGAGCCGGTCTTGATTCAGGCTGGTTTCATTGTCATGGCTTCAGCTGCGGTCTTCGCCAACTTCTGGGTTACTTTGACTTTCCTCCTGGATGGAGCACCGTATCACTACTCCACGTGAGTGCCATAATTTTGAGTACGAGCCTTCCTTGATACTGATTTATCCCCAAAGCCTGACTATTGGTCTCTTTGGCCTCGTTGGGGCCTTTGGAGTGTTCACCGCTCCCTTGGTTGGGCGTTTTGTGGACCGTCTCATCCCATGGTATGGGTCACTTATCGGCATTATCGGCTATATGATCTCCCAGGCCATCCAAGTTGGTGCAGGCGGTATCAACATAGCAGCAGTTGTTATTTCGTGCATCGGGCTGGATCTATTTCGTCAGCTTCAGCAAGTATCGCTCACTACGGCCGTGCTTGCGCTTGATCCTACCGCGAGAGCAAGGCTGAATGCGGTACTGATAATATGTCTTTTCCTGGGCCAGGTCATGGGTAGGTCGCTTACAGGGAACGAGATCAGAATCCACGTACTGATTGCCTACAAATAGGAACATCCGCAGGCGAAAAGATGTTTTCAAGATATGGCTGGCGCGCGAGTGCCGGCTTATCGCTCGGCTGGATTGGGTTTGAACTGTTGGTCCTTTCACTTCGCGGACCTCATTGTAAGCGCTATACATGGTTTGGCTGGCAAGGCGGCATTTCTCCCGCTGTGATATCACAGGTAAAGAACGACGAGGAGAAAGGGCAGAGTCCAAACATGGACGATACTAAAACACCATCAGTGATGGGAGATGATGTTAATGGACAGAAAATGATCCCACTCAAATCCGAATAGATTACACCATATACTTACCATAGAATGTACATGTTTACAACGCTTTAAAGCCTTTTA
Source organism: Waitea zeae (assembly GCA_037855215.1). Lineage (NCBI taxonomy): Eukaryota > Fungi > Basidiomycota > Agaricomycetes > Corticiales > Corticiaceae > Waitea > Waitea zeae. The sequence goes on from JAZHGK010005546.1 coordinate 15,656, forward strand.
TATAATATGTATGAGCAATGGGCCCGTAGTTGGAGCACGGGTAGGCTAAAGGAGATGAGCCATTGTTATAATCATCACAGTGCAGGGATCTGTATTCCTTAGGGGAAAGCAGAGTGAAAATCTTTGGTTCCCCCGAGGGATACCAGTACTCCCCACACGCCGTGCATTGCACAGTCGATCGGAATCCCTCTTAGCGCATAACATGATATTGCGTATATTCGCTAACGCATTAGCTCTTGGGAATTGTGTTAGGATGCGGAAAAATGACACGTTGTTGCATAATGCATAACTCCCTCAGGATGAAATATGCATTAGCGTCATTCGCAACTTTTCGGCCTGGCTTGATGTGCATAAACTCAGGGACACAAGACGGAACTTTGGAAGTTAGGGGCTGATGGTCACGGATTTGGCACATGTCACGAGCTGTCATATCACTGCTATCACGCTCATATGACGCTCCTGTAATGTACAAATGCGGCAATGCATTGAAGTGTGACCCATTAATCCGAAACGATGCATTAGCAGGGATTCGACTATAGTTTCAACGGTGTCAGGAGACTAGATCTGTTGTCACAGCCTGCTCAAGTAGCTAGCCAGATTTTCATGGTTCTTCAGCGCAACCTAGGGAGGAATTCGACAGTTAAGTAGTGTGTACGTAGTATGTACGATGATGATATGTATGTAGTAAGTAATCCTACTCGAGCACATCTGATTCTGATGGTCGAGTAGTATACCCCTGAATCCGGTGTACCTGGGTCCATCTTCTCTTTAACCATCAACATCAACTCAACCACTGCCAGTACTTTGACTGAAGTTGGCACCTCTGAAAGCATCATCAGAGTCTACCAAGGAGGCAGCGCGCTTATGGAATCAGGAAAACAGATCAGATTTGAGAAAGGGGAAGCGCTTCAATTACGCCATCCGTTTGTTAGTGCTCATCTTTCTCGTAACAAACAGTTGACCAACTTCAATAAGGTCACAGAAGTTAAACAAACGTTAAAGCAAAAGATTGTACAGTGCTTCATACTGTTAGTCCTGCTACTTGCCCCTATAACTTGGCTTCAATGGCGGGGGAGCTCCACAAGCAAAACCTCCCTTACAACACCGGCTCTGCGCCCCTTGTGTACACACATACCGCCTATAGACGCAGAAGAGCTTTTAAAGAGGCAGAATCTTCTTGCACAAACACTCTTTGACTTGGGAGCTAGCGCCTATATTGCTGAACCTGGACCAAACGCTCAATTCTTCGGCAATCTCTCTGCGTCACTTTGGCACAAGTCTGAACGCCCACTTTTGCTCATCATCTCTCCCGACGCAAAATATGGCCCCACCGGGATTCCTTTCATTACTCCACGGATAACGATACTCACTCCCAAGTTTGAGACTACACGTGCAAAGCTATTGCCTATAGTGGGAAAGAATGTGAACTGGGTACAGTGGGCAGAGGACGTGGACCCATATGCTATTGCTGCAAAGGCTATACCCCCATTGATCAAGCCATCTCCTACCGAAGAACGTAGAGGTTTGATTTTTGTTGAAGACAACATCCGCCACTTCATTGTTGATGGGATGCATCGTGCTCTTCCCGGCACAAAAGTAATTTCTGCTCCTATCGAGGTTCGCCAGCTTCGAGAAAGGAAAACCCCTGCGGAGGTTGCGATTATGAAGTGTGCAAATGACGTAAGCTATGTCTTTTATTTCTCCACCCCGCAACTCACCAAGTTACGACAAGGCGACTGTGATGGCCATCCGTGAAACACGTAAACAAATGTACATTGGTATTCACGAGTCAGAAGCAGGCTCGCTCGCTCGCAAGGCACTCGCTAGTGCCGGCCTCTCAAACGGTTACTGTCTTGTTTTGTTCGGTGGTATGTTCCATGACATTGTGTTATATGTATATACTAAGTCTATTACAGAAAATGCGGCACTCCCTCACGGTAGTGGCACGGACCGCGCCCTCAGGAAGCATGATTTTGCCCTGTTTGATTGTGGAGGTACCCTTCATGAGTATGTCAGCGACGTCACAAGGGTAAAATCATCCATGATCCAATGCACCGCTTTTACTAAAGAATAAGTTTCAGACATTTGCTCTGGACGACTCAGTGATCTCTGATAGACAACTTGAAATATGGAATATTGTGCACAAAGCTCAGTCAGTCGCTCATAAGGTCGCAACGAATGGTACAATCACACGCAAAGTTGATGAAACTGCTCGCGCTCTGATCAAGGCTGAGGGTTTTGGAGAGTACTTCACCCATCGCCTCGGTCACGGTAGGTGGTTTGTTTTAATGTAGTTACAACCATCCTTACTAAAATCACAGGGATCGGATTGGAGGGACATGAAGCCCCTTACCTACGCGGCGGCTCGGAAGATATCATTGCCACAGGCCATTCATTCTCTAATGAACCAGGCATTTACATTGAAGGCGAAGTATGTCTCTCTATAAACTAATATCGCACAACGCACTTACCAGTGATCGCAGCTTGGCGTGCGTCTTGAAGACTGCTTTTACGTAGCTGATGACGGCAAGCCCGCTTTCTTGACGGCGGGAACTGGCGGCCAAGCGAAGAGCCCGTGGAAACCCTAAACGTAGTGAGCTGACGACCTCATCGAGTCATTGTCAAAGTAATACAGGCTTGTCTAGAGTACACGCGATGCGATGGGGCATTAAGCAGTAAGATGCGGTGTGGAAACAGGAAGGAGGATTAATACAAAATACGTGACAGAACAAGGGAAGGACACTTGGCAATACACCTTCAGCCAGAGTGAAACGGCAGTACATCAGCATCGTGAACAACCGAGAGCGATGGAAGAAAGACAGTGATAAAAACATGAAATCATCGGGTGTAAATGAATCCATCTTGCCAAAAAAAAACTAATAATGAAAGGGACTTCACTAGCGCAATACCAAACCTTATGGTATCTCTAGCACGCTGGTTTCCAATACACGAAATTGTGAGCTGTCCTTTGAGTTTTCAGTCCAGCCAACGACTTCGCGCCAGTTCATTCCGTTAGCTTCCTTCTCGCCTGCGTTTATGAACGGGCCCATCTCGTCGTCTGATAGCCCGCGGAAAATGAGGAACAATCGAGTGAAGACACATGATTCGGCGGTAACAGAGATGTCGATAGCGGCTGCAATTCGGCGCGGAGATAGGAAGCGATACGCAATATTTTTATGCTGAGAAAATGCAGACATGTTGTATCTGAGCGGGAATATTGATAAGCTTATCAAGAAAGAGAGAAAAATAGAAGACAAACGTGATGAATGTTGTTCTGGCCTGCATTGAAAGACCGAGCTGATCAAGAACATTCGCCAAGTGAGGCAAGAAGTCCATCAGTGACATTGCGAAACTGTTCTTGGGGCTGACAAACTCGTCAGGATTGATCATTCCTGGATCCGGTCTATCAACCACAATCAGTCTAGCTTTATGTTGATATATGAACGATAACGAACAATGCTTCGTAGTATATTGATGTGGCAACCATCATAGTCTCAAAGTGTTCGAGGGCACCACCAGGATATACACGGAGAAAGTACTTGATCTTGTTTTCAGCATCCAGTACTGGCTCTGCCGGAGGCCACGTTACTCCGACTTGCCAATGCGGTGAGAATGACAGAAAGACGTCGCAATATTGCTGTGTTGTCGGTAAAATACTCAAGTGACATTTGGCAACTGGTTGCCTTCCTGCGGCACTATGCGTCACGCGAGTAAGGGCTTTGGCATCGTTCAGCATTTCAGGTGAGAAAGGCATGCCAAGCATGCCACCTTCGATAGATGATGGTACGCGTGTGCCAGAAAACTCAAGTTTATGTATTTCACCGTCGTGAACGATGTCCAGTCGGCCCCAAAACTGCCCGTCGACCATTGTTCCATCGTCCATACGGGACATATCAAGTTGATCCTCAGATGCAATGATCGTGTCTAGTGCGACATGTTGTCCTGGTTGCAGCTCGAGATTGAATGTCCCTGGCATTTCGAGAACCGGGGGCGGCCTAATCTCACATGTCAGCCGGTAAGATTTCGAGAAGTGTTACGTGAAGCTCTCACGGTGGTGATCTGAAAGAGAAAGTCGGCATAAATACCTAATCTGGAAGCCTGAGGTCTAAAAGAGTGCTCACGGAGGTTCCTCTTGTGGTGGTGCAACATCGCTAACAATTTCTACTCGGAGGCCCTGTACACCCATTGTCGCTATTTGGAACGAGTCTTCACCGGTTAGATAAACATAGGGCCCCGTCACCAATCGCTGAGGGGAAAGCCAATGGGATTTGATTAGCAGCGCGCAGGCGCTCCATACAAAACAGAACATACTGAGGCTTGCAGAGAAGCAAATTCAACGGGTATGCGTAGTGTGAAAATGGCATCTGGAGGGGGTTTTGTCCAGTCACGCGCAACAGCTTCAAGTTCCTGCGATTCAAAAAAGGGGCAACATGGTGAGTGGTGAATCGCTACTAATTATTCGCTGACTGGGCGTACATCATATGAATTAGGCAACTACAATAACGTTTGGTTAGCAAGTGGAGCACAGGAACACAGCAATGATGAACGAGTAGGCACACCAGTCGGACCGTCTCCATTCCACTGAAACATAACGTCAACAATCTTTGACGCGCAAGGCTCATCTGCGCGGCGTGTTGACGGAGATCGGGCTCCTTCTTTGTTGGTGGCCCGCCACGGTGGAATTTGTTCCAGAACCCGCCCGCGGAGGAGGGTAAGCTCGAGCTGGACGAAGTACTGCCAGACGACGAATAGGCCGGTGAGTAGCGACCATAGCGCGATGACACAGACATGCGAAATGAACAAGGGTCGAGTCAACCGAGAGATAGTCAGTGTCAAAGAGCAAGGAGCGCGATTGTGATATGCGCGGAACGCACGCGGGTGAAATAAGCATCGTGTACGGCGCGGTTTAAGGGTCGCTTTGTGAGGAGAAAGAAGTGGCTAATAGGGGGTTATGTGAACTGCATAAAACCAGCATTTGGGTATGCGATAGGCCGACAGCAAAGGAATCAAGCGTACCATAAGCCCTTATTCGTCAAGGGCTTTCAAGCTCACTTAGTGAAAGTAAAAAGCAGAATGCAGTGTAGATCTAGCTAAGCCGGAGGACAGCCACCCAAACACGCGTTCCCAGCTGAAAGCAGATAACATGCACGTTATCACGTGACATCACTTTTCCTGAGCGCTTCGCTCCGACAACTTCCACTTTCCATCACTATCGTCATGTCTGTCCCCGCTGCCGCCGCCCGCTTGTCTCGCAGCTCTGCCCGCCGTGTCTCCGCTGGTGCACAGCGTCGCGCGCTTGCTTCGACAAGATTGCTTAATCGCGACTGGGAAGCGTCCTCGATCGCCGACCTTAGGAAGGAAGCACGGGAGCGTGGCTTGGCGACGTACGTCCTCAGATGTGTGAACCAGTACATGGGCCTGAAACTGATATTCGAATTTAAATTTAACAAAAAACAGCACCGGAAGCAAAGCCGCACTGGTCTCCCGCATCGAAGCACATGAAGCGCAGAGCGCTACTGGCATATCGGAGCCTAGTACAGCTGCACCACCAACTGCCTCACCAGGCAATGTCCCCCATGCCCACGTCCTTAATCCCCTCACACCGACCGCAAAAACTGCGGAACCAGCACCAGGATCGGAGACTCCTGGCATCCCGCCTGAAAACGTGCCCAAGTTCGAGAAGCAGTACCTCGACGTGAAAATTCCTGACCTCTCTGCTCCGGACCCCGAGCCGCCAATCCAGATTGTAGGTTTGATCTCTCCAGCCTAATTCTGTTATAGTCGCTCACGTATCTATATCTATCTCTCGTCAGCCTTACGGCCCCGACTTCTGGCATAGTGTTCCCGTAACTTCAACGGCGCCTCCGTCCCGCCCAGCGCCCAAGCTACTTGTCGTAGCAGGTACGTCATCGCACCCTGGCGATGTCGGCCACTCAGTACACGAAGCTGTTGAGCCTACCCCTGCACGGGCTTCGCCTTCAAGCGAACCCGTAGCTGGTCAGCCAGGCGCATCCGTTTGGGCGGACGTCGCTGAGGACCTCGGTCTTCCAACTGGCAACATTTCCACCCTTAGCAACTCCTCGGAGTCTGCGAAAAAGGTCACATTTGAGGGCGTGGCAGAAAGAACAGAAGCGTATGGCGGCCTTCGTCAGTCTGCGCGAAGCCTCGATGAGGACGAGCGCAGAGGTGCTTGGACTCTTGGTGGAATCATTGTTGGTGCTTGGCTCCTTGGCGGTATATTTGCTCCTGGCTCCATGGCCGAGGACAGCGCACATAAAGCAAAGGGAGCTGCAGTGCATAAAGCAGAGGAGTTGAAGAACGCCGCGAAGGACAAAGCTGAGACGGTGAAGGCAAAGGTTACCAGCAAGTAGACAGACCATCGCCGTGCACGCATACTACGTTACAATGCTGTGCTGCACATAATATCATACAGTGGGTGCTCTTATTGCACTATGTCATGCCGAGCGTAACGCGTACCTGTACAATGTCAGCGATGTAAGAGCGAAACAACTCATAGACTCACATTTTTACTACGTACAATCCATCTGGAAAGCCCCCTTGTACTTGTTCGCGGATAAGAGAAAGGCCTGCTGCTTTGAATGCTTGCTTCCATGCAAGGTCCGATCTAAAAAGAGTTTAGGATGTTCGTAAAGCAGGACAAATCGACTCGCACCTCGTCAAGCTCGAATCCTCAGGATCAAAGTTCGTTCGAGGGGTGCCATCATCCCCATCCGAGCAGCAGTTTTCCTTCACCACAAGCAAGCTCTCAGACTCACCCGTCGCAGAGTCTCTCTTTCTCAATGCACTCTTGGCGCGCTGAAAGAATTCGACGAGCTCTGTTTCCGACAAATGTCCCAAACACCACTGACACCACAACACGTCGAATCCACTTTCCATTTCACCTTCATCGGGCACACGGCCGACTGTGCCGAGTAGCTTCCCACCGCTCAGAGGTGCTGCAGGGTCAAGAGATTGCAAGGTTCCTTGAATTACAGAGACACCCTTGGTCCGGTCGCGTACGCCTCGCCATGGTTTGTTATCGGTTCCGTTTCCTGTGTGCTTGTTAGATTCAGGCTCACTCGGAGATTCGGACGCGCGTCCGCGTGCGAGCGCGGCTTGGACGAATGGCGTCACTGGCTCGACGAGCACCACATCGTCGACGAGAGGGAGAAGGGTGTCTCCTGTAACTCGACCGACACCCGCACCTGCATTTATGCTGCGCTTAGTGCGATGAATTTCAAGCAGTCATTTATACAAAAAAAAACATACCAACATCAAGAGCGCGCACCCGTCGCTTTTTTGGTGGAGGGGAAAGAGGCCGCAGCGCCGAGCGTACAGTGCACAACTCCGGCATGAGAGTCATTAAAAACTGACGCGAACCAAGTGCATCGACACGCGGAAGTGACTGTCGTGACGCCTCATGAAGATACCAAATCTTTGTGCTAAAGAACGGTAGAGATGACATTTACCCCTTCACCAAAACCCCCTGTGGTGAAAGTCAATAAAGAAAATCTTCATAGTTGAGGAGTAAATAGCGTACCTAAAACACCATTGTAGTCAGCTGACTGTGTTGTCCAGTAATCAAGTCCGTGTTTAACATCCGGCACGGGTTGCGATTCAGCCATCGAGAAATTCTAGCACTTCAGTGTCGAGATCCAACAAGCAAGAGTGTATTCGTGACAACAATTGTCACAGAGGAAAGTTACTTAGCATGCATGTTACTGGGGAGCGAGTAACTTCGGCCTTCAAGCTTCAAGCTTCAGCACTGTACTCATCTTCCTGACTAGGGTTCAGCGCGCATCTCCCACAACGCTTCTTGAACCCATTCACACTACTCGATGAGGATATCTCCGGCTCACCTATAGTCTCATCGCAGTTTTGTCTGAGTTTCTCACACCATATCGCCGCTTCGCTGTGAATGAAGTATATGCTCAGCTTATTGTTAGTGTTGCTGCTGACGTTGTCCAACTCAACCATGCCCAATTTCCACTAAAAGCGTTGCTCAGTGTGTCTGAAGTGTTAGGACTGGAATCACTCCTGCACGTTTTTCTCCAAACTTAGTGCCATGCAAATAGGGAGGAGCCGCGACGATAATAAGTGATGAAATTGGAGAGAGGCGCCTACTAGCGCGTGGAGAAGGTCGATCGGCCTTGTCGACGACCCGTGTTTTAGCGCTCGTGATCTCGGGGCACAGCGCGTCATTAGGAGTTTACCCCTTGCTTTATTCTCCCAACAGCATTCACAATGCCGACCACCTAGTAAGCACTTTTGAAACCTTCAACAAAAATGATGCAGCTCATGACTGGTCAGCGAGCTCGAACGCGAGGCGAACATTGCGCGCAATAAGGCACTTTTGGAGAAGCTTTCCCTCACGGACGCGGTGGCAGAGCTTGGGATACCTTCCAGTTCGAAGAAAGGAAAGGATTCAAAAAGTGAGAACAAGGCGAAACCAGTTCAGCCTCGCAAACGCGCTTTGCAACAGGAGGAAACGTCTATTGAGCCGCGTCGAGCATCTGCGCGACTTCGGCGTACGGGAGCCGCCCCATTAAATGAGACGCCAGAGGAAAGAGCTCAACGTGAGGTGAGTTCTGACTTACGATACTTTTTTCTGCTAGATTCCTTATTGCTAATATTATCTTCTATGAAGAAAGAGGAAGAGGAGCGTCGCGCAAAAGAAGCGGAGGAACAGTTACTTGCTGAGGAAGCTGCGCGACTGGCGAAGAGACCACGACACTATGATTTGGACCTTGACGCCCTTGCAGAGGGTAATACGGAGCAGGAAGAGCTACCGAGTCTGCGGACGACACTGTCGTCTCTTACCACGACACCACATCCTCGAAAAACTGGCGAACGCGATGCGTTCGTATTCGATGATGACACCAAAGAGGATGCCGAGGTCACGGCTTTACGTGATCGTCTACAAGGGCTGAAAGTAGTGTCGCGGGCAAAAGTCACGCAAGACCGCATATATTCGGCCGCGTATCACCCAGAAGTCACCAAGGACTTGATTTTTGTGGGCGATAAGCACGGTCAATTGGGCATTTGGGACGCTCGTGCTCCTGTTGGTGATTCCGCAGAAGATGACGAGGACGACGAGCGCGCTCCTGAGGAACGTGAGAATGGTAAATATTGGCGTTTGCAGACACATTGGCCAGCAACATCAAAGTCGTCAATTTCGAGTATCAAATTCGACCCTTTGGATGCCCACAGTGTACGTCTTCTTTTAGCTTGATTAGACCGGGCCATTTTACTTATTCCACCACTACAGCTATACACTAGTGCTTATGACTGCACAATCCGTCATTTTTCTTTTGCTTCGGGGCTTTCACGAGAGGTTTTCCACGCAGACGAGACTCTCATTAGCGCCATCGACCTCACACCTGACGGCCATGAGATGTGGATAGCTGATGCACTTGGCGGTCTCACACACCTCGATTTGCGTGAAGACAGCTCCAAAGCGATTTGGTATGGTCTTTCCGACCAAAAGATTGGCGGCATGAGTATCAATCCGGTCAGCCCTCATCTTGTCCTTACCGCATCCAATAGTCGCGCGCTTCGAATATGGGACACTCGCAAGCTTCAAACGCACTTTGCTGGCAAGATTACTAAAAAGACGCCTGTACCGATTGAGTTTGGAGCGGACGTGGTCGATGAGTTGGTGCAGTCCAAGAAACAACAAGTGCTTCGTGGAGAATGGAGGCATGGTAAATCAGTCTCGGCAGCATATTGGGACCCTCGAGGTCGATCTATTGTTAGCACGAGCTATGATGATACTCTTCGAGGTGTGTGTAATTTGATTCAGTCATATACAGCAAATTTGAAAAGCGAAATTGCAGTATGGGACTTTAAACCCCAGAAGCTTGATGCTGACGGCGAACTCCCATCCATGAGGCCCTTAGCTGAAGTTAGACATAACTGTCAGACGGTATGCCACCTAGCTTTGGCTGATTCAATTTTGTTTAACAAACTATTGAATAGGGCAAATGGCTTACCATCTTCAGGGCTCAATGGAACCCAAACCCGGATGTTCTGCCTCATTTTACTGTAAGTTCATGATAAGCTTGTCCAGTTCAGACTCACACTGACACGAATGGATAGGTGGGAAATATGGACCATTCCTTAGATATTTTCAGCGGGAGAGGGGATGTGTTAGCAAGACTCAGTAATCGTTCCAAGTATGTTATTCTATCCTTTCTATGAATTAACTCTGACGCATGCTTTTCAATAGGATCACTGCGGTTCAGGCTGTGACTGCATCTCATCCAAGCATAGTCGAACGTGCATTTAGCGGGAATGCTAGCGGACGCTGTGTTCTTTGGGCTCCTCCCGATGAGCCAGAATAATAGCATTCTTGAATAGCCAAGTTTCTCAGGACTTGGTATCAGTGCATACATTTGGGCAGCGCTAAATCTATGTGTCGGTACACGAATGCTTCCTTCGCCTACTACTGCCTCACATTTTGTCATTGGGAAACTTGATAAATTTATCAATACTTGTGCAAACTAATAAATCCCAACAACAAAATAATTATGTGAATCAATTGAGTGGATGACAACCAAAGATGAACAAAAGGATACGGGTATCAGCAATAACCAGGGCAAACGTCTAAATAGCGGAGGGAGTTATCAAACTGCGGCAGGGTCGACCTTGCCATTTGGACCGAGGCGGAAAGTGGGCTCATAGTGCGGCTGTGGCATGAGGAATGTACCAAGACCGCTATGCACTTCTACCTGGAAGGGTGCAAATGGGTACGCCTCACCGTCAACAGACAACCTGCCTTTCGCGCGGCCCTCTACAGGAGTGACGCGGTAGGCATGAGCCTTGTAGTAGAGATGCTAAGAACGCAGTGAGTCAGCAATAAGGAATGGGCATGATGGTGACGTACTGTCGATTTCCAAAATGGAGCACCGTTCTCCGCACCGTCGATCATGGAAAGCATGCCTCCGCGGGAAGTCTTAGATAATTCAGTTAGGCTCAAGAGGTAATATTTTTATTTAGAAGAATTTACCAGTTCCTGAACAGCAACGTCAATTAAGCCGTCGTCCGTTCGCGACACGGGAAACATCATAAGATCCCTTGGAAAACGTCAGCGTGAAAGTTGGCAATGTTTTCCTCATGCTCACCGCCCAACGTAAGGTCCTTGTCCGGCATAGACGAACATGACTGGTTTGTCAATTGCTGTCCACCCGTCTTTGTCGTTCAGACCGTACTTGAGTTCAGGCAAACGCGAGGCCTCTTCGTCTGATAGCTCTGCCTCGCCATGTTCGTTTGGAGCTTGTCCAGCTTCGCGAAGGGCTGTGCGTGCTTCACGAACAGCTTGAAGCATCGCAGGTTTGCTTTGCTCTGCTACCTTGATCTCTATTTTGACCGGGCAGGGCTTATGCTTCACAACTGTGATGAGGACGTTACCTCAGTGAGTCAATCAAGATTAAAAAACACGTGGATGGCGCACCTTCGCGGATGTATCCATAAATGAAGCGCGTATCACCCATCCACCGGAGATGCTCTGTGCCGAGGTCAAGGTCGGCCATGAGACCCAGTGCTTGTGACATGAACGTAATTGTACGAGTTTCGCCTTGTGTCATAGAGAATAAATCAACCTTCACTGGCTGTCCTGAATGTTCATCAAGGAATTAGTGCTGGTATGTATAAATTTGTAATTGGTTACATGCATACCCTTTATTGCGTTAAGTGCGGCGGCGGCCACGTCAAATCCGTCCTTCATAGGCACTATATGCGTTAGAAACGGGTCTGAATCTGGAAAGGGCACATATGACCGTACCTTGATACCGATGATGTTGAGCGACGTGCCATTGCCAGAGCCTGTAGGAACGGGTGCAACCGGAACACGGAATGCACGCATAGGAAACTTGTGTTTTGCGAAGCCGTTGAAGACCTCGTGAAGCATGCCGTCGCCCGAGAGGCAGACCACAGCATCGTATACACCTAGCGGCAATTCACGGGCTATCTCCTCGCCATGTTTTGCACGTTCGGTGTCTATAGGAGGGAGGAAAGTGGGTCAGCAGCCTCCCATGATGTTGGAGGGTAGAGTGGCGTACAGGTTACATCCAGCTCGCAGTGGGCGGCACGGAAGATGGGCTCGACCTTCCGCTTGAATGTGGAGGCTGCTTTTCCCTAGTTGCGTGTAAGCATAAGACTGCAGTACCAACAAAAAAATAGCGCACCGGACCGCCCGCTGGGTTTATCAAAACACGGAGCCTACGACCGCGCTTAGAACCTTCCCATGAAGCCGGAACGTGTGAGCCTACAAAATGCGCATATGCTTGGTTTTAAGGGGCACACACCCTTGTACGCGGCCTTCATGAGGTCCTCCACCCATTCCTCTGCGCCTGTCCTGTCCGTTTGTGTGTCCAACTTGCTGTTGACCTTGACTAAAACGAGGCCGGATGACCCCGAGTTCTTCCTGCGTGCCAAAAGGTGGACTTCGACCACGCCCTCGTCGGTGCACGCTGCCCAAAGAATTTGGCGCAGAGGAACGCGATAGATGGGCTTCGCGTTGGTGCCGTCTTGTGTGACGGAGAATGTCGTGTCGTCAAAGCTGATATTCGAGTACTTGCCCTCTTTACCTCCCACGCGCAGAGTCGGTTCCTGAGCTTGTGCACTTGGCGGAGTAGACATGGTGGCCAAAGCCAAAGTGTGAGCGGCAATGGGACCAGAGTAGCAAGGTAGCTTGCCGGCTGCTTCTCTTCCTTTCTGTCAGCGAGTACCACCTGCTGGCGGGCCGCCAACCAGCGACGAGTGACTGGCTTCGTCGGTGGGCGCGGCAACGCTGCCGAGGATGTATCAGGCCCTGGAATTCGGTCGTCGTATCTACTGGTCTAATTTGGAGCTCTGACTCAATTTTCTGTACTTATAAACACACATTCCTGAGCTACAACAATGCTCATCTACGTTCAGTCAATTCAGTCAATTCCCCCCCCCCTCCTTGATATCGTCGGCTTACCGCGTCACAAGCAAGTCTTACATCTGCAACGATGTCGACCACGGTGCATCACATAGCTAGAACCGGTTTTGGTGATGGCACAAACGAACTCTATGACAGGTATGCTTAATAGATAAAAATACGTATACTGTATGTTATTGCGGCATACTAACCGGTTCAATCAAGAGCTCGCCCATCTTTTCAAGAACACGGCATCGAATATATTCGTCAGGCTGTGCGCTCAGAACCGCCCTTGAATATTCTAGAGTGTGCAGTTTTTATACCTATAGTGACTTTGGGCTATTCACAACAGTACCTGCAGGATCGGTTCTGGCACTGGACTTTTTACTCGCGCTTTGCTTTCTTCCCCGTCATGGACAACCAGCGTGCGCCAGCTCAGGGCCGTAGAGCCAAGTGAGGGCATGCGCACTCAATTCCTTAAAAAGAATACCGATGGTCGTGTGACCTGCTCGGATGGCGTGTTTGACCGTACTGGCGTTGAAGATGGATGGGCAGATATCATCATTATCGCACAGGCGAGCTTCTGTTTCTAACGTTCCACGCTGCCCATAAAGTGACAATTGAAAACAGGCCTTTCATTGGTGCCCAGATTACAATGCCGCTGCAGCTGAGTTTGCGCGCGTGCTCAAGCCCGACGGTGTTGTTGCTATGATCTGGAATTTGGAGGACCGCGACCGTGCTCGTTGGGTTGCGCAACTTCGTGACCGCATCGAAAGCCACGAGGAGGGTACCCCGCAATTCCGGCTTGGCCTCTGGCGCGCATTTTTTGACGCAGAAAACTATCAGAAATACTTTACGCCCCATGAGGAGAAGCAATGGCCGTACACGATCCCCACCACCGTGGATATTACTGCGCAGCGTGCACTCACAAAATCATATATTACGGTGCTTCCTGAGGAGAAGAAGCAGGCTGTTGAACATGATGTCCGTAAGATAGTCACGAGAGGTGACGACCTCGTATGGATGGAAAAGGACGATGGGGTGTTTGAGTACCCATACAAGACGTATGTAGTGATCTGTCACAAGAAGTAATTTCGACAGTACACAGATTGCTAGCCATATCCCATTGAATTGTATATGAGGCTCGCTGATACGAGTATTCGGCAAGCAAAACCAGAATATGGAAGTATAAGTATCAAAGGTCTGAAATGTGGTAAACTAATTTTCTAGTTTAAATTACCACAACTTAGGGCCTATCCGTGCGTAAAGTTTGCCCGCTTAGCGACGTAGAATGGGCCCACATGTTATGAGGCTCCTACAAGTAGTTTCAATGTTTTCACTGCAACTTGAGAGGCGCTCGCGAAGGAGGCAGTACGTCACGTGGTTTCTCGCGTCTCGTTGACGAGCGCGGTATTTCAAATTTGACCTCCCCTACATAAACGCACGAAGACGCGCCGAGAGCGTGCACGCAGCTGAAGTCACTCTCTCCCCGCGACCACCACCACCCAGTCTTTCCGCCTCACCTCTATACGCCTGTCGGACTGCGACACCTTTCTGCTTTTAAAACCTCCGTCGTGCACACTACAGTTCCTATACACTTCAATTAGAAATGGCACCCAAGGCGAGTTCACTACGTGGAACCGTAGCTCAGAGCAACAGCTAACCACCAAATAATACATAATTAGCCCGCTTCCACCGCTTCTAAGGCTCCTGCCTCCACGACCGCCTCTAAGGCACCTGCTAAGACTACCAGCGAGTCAAAGCCCAAGACTGCGAAGAAGCCCAAGTCTACTACCAAGTCGTCGGAGGGTAGCGATGACAAGAAGAAGCGTCGCAAGGTCCGCAAGGAAACTTACAGCTCATACATTTACAAGGGTGCGTGAGAAACTGTGGCTGAAGAGGTGTGAGTCATGCTAACCTAGTGTCGTACTTGTGTCCAGTTCTCAAGCAGGTGCACCCTGACACTGGAATCTCCAACAAGGCGATGGCTATCCTCAACTCTTTCGTTAACGACATCTTTGAACGCATTGCGACTGAAGCTTCGAGTACGTCATGTATGACTTTAGCCTCCATACACTTGTTTGCTTATACAGTCCCATAGAGCTCGCCGCTTACTCGAAGAAGTCTACTATCTCGTCTCGTGAGATTCAAACATCTGTCCGCCTCATCCTCCCTGGTGAACTCGCGAAGCACGCTATCTCTGAGGGCACCAAGTCGGTCACTAGTACGCTAATCATTTTTTTTCAATGCGTGCCTTGTTTACTAACATGAGATCTTAGAATTCTCCTCTGCGGCTGCAAAATAATTTTCTTACACATATATCTCATTTATTGCTTGTATTGTACGGCCTTGGAATATCACACTACCTATTGTGCTGTGCCAGTGCGGCCATACATGCTATTTGGGTGTTTCTCGCAACCATTTTTCATCACAATTATTATTGCACGTCATTTATGTAAATGACAACACAAATGCAAGATTCTACTAAACAGTTCTGAACTTGGCTGCCTCTTCATGACCACCCCTCTTCTTGAGTTGACAACTCCCGCACACGCTCAATAACATCTTCAAGTCGTAGTTCCTCAAGCCTGTCGCTTTCTTGCATATAGTCCTTCTGGATGGCGGCTACTTGCTCTTGAGACATTCCCGACCAGCGCGACGTAATTTCATCTGCAGTGGGAATTTGTAGGGACTTTTCCGGCGTGAGCACAGGAAAACTGTATCCATCGTCTCGGAAATGGGCTTGCAGCACGACGAAGAGCGCAGTCCTGCGGAAACGTTGGTTAAGCATAGAATCTGTTACGCCGGCTGTCTGACGGATGTTGTCCCAGCTGTGGGCGAAGATTAGGCAACAGTTGAATAATTGTTTTGTTCAGAAGTCAGAAACGTACTCGTCATGAATGTAGATACGGCGCCAAACAGACCGCAGAGCAACCGCAGCTCGAGCATCAGGAACGGTCTGTAGTTGGGAGAATCAGCGTAGTGACGCAGAGGTAGCTAAGAACAAACTAACTCGATCACGAGAGAGTAGGTGAAGGGCCGTGACAAAATTTTGCCCATCATCATCCCCAGTATTGTCCTTGAGTGTCAGCACATCAACCGCATCTTCAATGGATATGGCGTGACCTTGCAAGAGGCGACGAACAAGTTGTCGGAAGACCTAATAAGACGTTCGATCGTACTCAGTTATCATATCAGTCGCAAAATGCCCAAGCTAAATGACCCACGCTGAGGAAGACCTTCTTGTCGCTGAGCTGGGACGCTTTCTCACGGACAACAGCGTCCACTTGAGCATCCACAGATGACCTCGCACGGGCTCTGGACGCAGTGTCCTTGAAGTCCTTGATAATGGACTCATGAACGCTCACAAAGTCAAGCTGGTCGTGGAAAGCTGCAGCCAACAATCATGAGCAAGTCTTGTCCGCACTAACATTTAGGAGTCACTCACAATCAAGAATTCTGGTCTCGACCGATCCAGAGAAGTCAGATTCATGCGCCTGGGCGAGGTGTGCGAGCTTGCCGATGCTGAGCATAAGCTAATTAACATATAGAGCGTTAGTTTCTTCGCGTATGAAAAACCTCATTGAGTTATCGCACTTGTTTCTCGGCGAGTTCACTA
Organism: Waitea zeae; assembly: GCA_037855215.1. Classification (NCBI taxonomy): domain Eukaryota; kingdom Fungi; phylum Basidiomycota; class Agaricomycetes; order Corticiales; family Corticiaceae; genus Waitea; species Waitea zeae. The sequence goes on from JAZHGK010005546.1 coordinate 32,179, forward strand.
GCGTCAATGGCTTCTGCTAACAAGGTACCAGCAGCACTGCCGAATTGCCTCTTCCGAACATCATGAATCCAGGAGATGTCTGAGTTAGGGTTGTCTATGAAGAACTGGTCAAGGTAAGGCCCTTGAACATCCTCTTGGGCAAACATCGCGCGAAGCTCTCCTAACAAAGTCACAAAGTTAGATCAAATAATGATTCCCAGAGAAGTAAACGAACCATGTTCAATGTACCACTTATACAATTCATTAGTGAAGTCATGTTTGAAGCGTTCAATGTACTCCTCAATGCGAGCTGCGTTAGGGTTGTCTTGCGGGGGATAAACCTTATCCTTGTTGCATAAAGATGCCAAACTACGGAAGTCTCGGTATTTCTCCGCGAGTGCAAATGCATGATCAGAAAGGGAGTTCCGACCTGCACTCTAATTTAGCGTGTCTCAGATAGCGAACAAGAGGAAAACTCATACGTAATGCCTCTAGTATTTCTGGCCGAAGCTGTTGGAACCGCTCTTCTAGCGCAGCTCGTTCGCGAATTGCGGCATCATCCTCGGAGGCCATGGGGCTGTACATGAATGATGAGTGGATATCAAAATTGAGTTTCATAACTCCTACCTGCACAACCACTGAAGCCTTTCATGGATAGTGGCAAATAGGAGAGAGGCCAACTCAGGAAGTTGGCGCAGTGGTTCGCTCTTAGCTGTTCGATCCACTGAGTCTAGGTCTGAGGGCGCCTCGATAACTTGTGCAGTCATCTCGAAGAGTTCGAGCACCATATCAATCACGGACGGCTTGCTTGTCCAAGGTTTGATCATGGGCAATTGCACACCATAAACGCTTAAGTTGTACTCTCGATAATCGGTCGCCGAGTTCAATACAGCCTAGAGGGGCTATGAGCTGGTGTTTCACAAGGCTATTGCAGACGTACCAAAGCAATTTCATTAGCTTCGCAGAGGCCATCAATGAGCTGAGGAGACGCCTCAGAATTGATGCGACGGATAATCTCAACGACATAGGGGAGAACTTGACCAAGTTCCGCGATGTGAAGACGAAAGAAGGCGCGCATGTAGTCCTCATGTTGATTGTCACCAACTTTAAGCATGAAGGAGTAAACTCCTTCACCGAGGACGCTCGTCTCGGCACCGTCACTGATGTATTAAACATCATCAGCCTCTTGGTCATACAATTCCTCAATTCAGACGTACGAAATAAATTGGCTATATTTTAGCCATAATTGATGCCCTGCATAAAGCTTCTCAGCATCTGTCGCCAATGACTGACGGCTCCATTGTGACATCTGTGATTTTCGTTTAGTAAAGGGGACGATACACTATCTTTATCGTACTGACTTTGGGTAACGCCGCGTTCTCGTTAATAAAGCTGACAAGGAAGCTCAGCAGTTCCTTGCGCCCAGTCATCTGTGCAGTGATGTCATGGTTCGGGCGGACGATTTCTGAATCTGAAAAATATATTAGCCTGACATTACTGTCCATAGTGCCAATAAGCATACCCGACTGTAAAATCGCCCTACTGAGCTGCTCAGCTGCAGACATCAGGCTCTCGTCGTCAAGCTCAGGAGGAAAGCTAAAATGTAATGGATTCTGTAACATAAATAAGCATGACTTCACTCAACGCATGTGCTCAGGAAACGCACCAGGGGATTTGCACCATACAAGATAGCTTGTGTCATGATAGACTTGATCAGACTAGCTTTGCCACTCCTAATGTTTGTTGTCAGCGAACATGGAAAAAGTAGCAGACATCAAACATACTCTGGGTCAAATGCATTGACTTTATCCATATTTAGCACTGCTTTGAGCATGGTTGTTGCACTCAGAACCAGTAGCTCGCCCGTAGTGTGGGAAACCCCGACACCAAGAGTACGATCAGTGGTTGACTTGAGTTCAATGCGGTGCAAGTATGCAGAATCTGAAAGCGATGAGGATGTGAGAAATTTTCAAACTATGTCACAAGTACCTTGGGCACAGAATGCCACCGCATCGCCAAATTGAATGCCAATTACTGCACCGTTGGCCATCCATTTCATACGAGGATGCATGGGAGCTCCAGAAGCTGATGTCTGCGCCATGTTAGCAACTGCTAGAATAACACGCCAAACTGGACATACGCTCTGGTATGGTACGGCGCTGACGCCTTCGAGTGCGAAGGCATCCATTGATGCAGTGAGATGGACGAGAGCGTAGACGCGTCGGGGATGAGTACCAATGTCCATTTGCGATTCACTGTCCATGCCAGCAAATGAAACCAGGACAATAAGTTTTCCTAGCCTTTCGGAAAGGTCAGAACGTATGGCCATCAAATATAGCTCGCACAGGCTCACTGGGTGATGTAGAGATCAAGGAGTTCCAAGTCCAATGATATGTCGTCCTGCGGAGCTGACGCAAATACCTGCCGAATGGCAGGCGAAATCATGTCGACAACCTCCTCGTCAAGAGCCAACTCCTCCCACCCCTCGTCGGTCATGGACCATTTTTGAATGCGAGTCTCCATCAGAGCCCAAACGTCTTTACCTAAGTCCGTACGTTCTCCAAGAGCGATGGCTGCTATGCTCTCGGGCTCTGCAGGCGACGAATCTGACGTACCCCACAAAGTAGGTAGGAAGCGAGAGAGAGTGCCACTAGTTTGGGGACGTGAGAAGGCGTGGGTAGTGATGTGATGCCTTCCACCAGTTGTAGTGAGTGTAAGGCGGAATATACGACCGTTCGATGTCGAAAGGACATAGGTTTGAGCCTTTTTCTGTAATCAGCCATCAATGAACAAACCACAACACTTGCGAACACACCTCTGAGCGAGTGAGCGTAGTCACAGTCTCGTCATTTGAAAGGGACAAAGACGCGGTCAGGAAATGTTCGCCTCCAGCAAGACCGCTGGCCACACTGCCCCAGTAACGGACAGTCCCCGTTACAGAGACAAGGAGTAACCCAGGTTCGCGGGATGAGTTGGATGGCACAAAAGCATGTAGCGGTGTTGCATCTTGATTCCCGGCAGGGGGGCAAGAAAAGATATAGCAAGTGGGGATGACCGTCAGTGTCTATGTCAAGCATTCAGTCTCCAGGCAGTAGTTTCGTTAAAGGAAACCCCGCACCTGTACATGCTGCCAGACAAAACAAGTGCGTGTTGATGCTACCAGCGCGAACCCTGTCAAAAGGTCTATGTCTCCAGTGTAAGGGTCTCTGAAGAAATCTGTAGAAGATGCCAGGCTTGAGCAAAATGTAACCACGATGTGCTGAAAGTCACGACCGACCAGCGTTCTTCAGCACTTGTTTGACTTCTTGAGGGAGTTGAGCGTATGAAGTCACGGAAAGCTCCTCTGATTTTGCGAAAACGTAGTCGGACCTGGCCAGCCGTTCGAGGTACGAAGGAGAGGCTGCTTCGTCCACGTCCATGCCAGACGCATGCGAGGCCTCCCGAGAGCCTTCCCCCAGGCGGGGCGTCCCAAATCGAGAGGCGGTGGTTCCCCTGCCATTTTGGCGACGCGTGGTCTTTATTCCTGGCGTTTCTGCAGGAGTCATAGCGCCAGGAACGACATAGCGTCGACGCGGAGCTGGAGACGCAGAGAAACTCGCCATGGTCGTTGCGCGAAGCAGAGAGCGCGTCGGAATCACGGGATCGCCCAGGCGCCTGTAAGTATTTATTGAGCAAGCGCCCGGTACATACTCTTGGGATGCTGCCTCCGCTTTGACCAATCGCGTCGGGCCTCTGACCGTTATGTTGGCGATCCTGACGCGTGCTGTAATATCCCTAGTTCTATCAACTTATCAGTTTCTTCTATTCATCATGCCTTTGAACTTTTGCAGTATCGATGGGCTTGTTACATGTGTAAGTTTTGCCATACCATTCACTTACATTTCAAAAGTACTACGCCTTACTCTAAGTACGCTTACCCTGCTATTTGAATAGATAAAAATCCGGATATAGGTCCGAAAAACACCTTTCAAAAAACTGGTTTTAAATAGCTTCTCTTAGCACAACATGTCTGGGTCCCACATAGTTCGTTTGGGCTTGTTCCAGTAACACATATAGAGACATGAACGAGCTTGAGAAACAAAAGACGAAAAACAGTGTGAATGACGATGTGTCTACGTTGGGCCGGCATGAAGATCAGTAATGTTTGTGGACTTCTCCACGGTAGTCTATGTCTTGTGCAATGTTGAATATTGAAACCCCAAGACGCTTGTGGCGCCCCCGCACATTGCCAACCTCTGTTCGGCTTTCTTCCCCAGCGTGCCCGATTTTAGAGTGTCACTTGAACGCTTGAGCCCAAGCTCCGCGTGGCGTCATCGCTATTGGAATTTAGTACCCTCTATGGATGTGACGGCACAACTTCCCTAAAGCTTAGACCCGACGTTATGCACTGACACTGATCCTTGCATGCTGCGAACCGGCCTACCAGCACGTGATTTCGTACTGCTGCCGCCGCACATGCTGTCTGGTGACGGATTGAGAATCGTCTCCGTGCGGATGTCAATCTTGACCACACTCACTCACGTCTAATAGGGTCTTTCATGGATAGAGAAGGCGCTCGGACCAAGAGGTGGGGGCTGAAGCCAAGACCGAGCACACACGGAGAGACAATCTGAGTTTAGGTAATACAACTTTATCTGAGGGAATCGGCGGTCCTTCACCCTCCAACGTAACTAACAGCGGGCTAGATTAGCCATTCCTTGCGGCTTAGCGTATAAATACTTTCGAACACGTTTGAAGTTTGAGGCGATCAGTGCCCTATATGCGAATTGAAGGGCTGCTGTTCAGGCTATTACTTATAGGTCCGTTGAGCACCTGATCATACGAGCCTCGATTCTGACGTAGAAATGCAAACTTAATTCACGTTCAATTGATTGTCTTGTTCGTCGAACGGACTTGCCCGTAGCGACCGCAGAACGCCGAAAGGTTCCATCATCTCGACGTTCAGCCTCATAGTCTTTCATACTTGGAGTCTGCGCACAAACACTATTTTTTTTCCCCTTCCTTTTGTAAAGAGGCAAGTGTCCGACCGGGCCAGGCCCCAACTGGAGCGCGTGACAACCCTTTTGCCTCCTCCTTGGGCGCATACACACGCTATCCGCAAGCCCACTGAAGCGACCCTTCAACCTTCTACCGATGTACGATTGTTTGGCGAGTAACCTTGGTTCAGTTGTGGAAGAGCCGTCAACCTGCCACAGCCGGGCCGCCCATGCCGCCCGCGTCAATCCCGCGTTGCACATGGACACATGAAAGGGGTTTGGGGAGTACAGTACGTACTTGAGGCCGTGATGGGACGCAAGCGAGCCACGCGCGTCCTCCCGCCCACCCATCCGAAGAGGGTAATCGTATTGCGCATGTGCTTTTTTGTCGTTCTTGTGTCAAGACCGGCCACTCACTGAAGGAGGGGCTCGGCGTCCTTGGTATGCCGTCGGCAGAAATGGGCGTCGGTAGCTTGGATGAAAAAGAGGCGGCGGGGGGATGCAGATCTTGACATGATATTACTTACATACGTGAAACGGATAGTTACATGTTACACACCCCACTGAAGCTCATTGAAACCTGTTTTGCCGACCTGTGGAGAAGAGCAGGGAGGAGCTTCGACTGCACCCGCCCCAAGCGAAGAGAGGTCACCTTCGCCTCGCACTCTCCCACCCACACTTTCTCTCAAGCGAGAAGTCGTCCGAGTCGTACCCGGCGGTTTCAGCCCTTTCGGGTGGTTCGAACACGGCGGGCGACGAGAGCGCGAACCCTCCTCCGTCGATGCCGCCAGGGAAAAGAAAGAAAGATAGAAGACGGAAAAATTTGAAACGAAGGAGGACACTATCTATTATCTTTTAAGGGGGGGGGACCAAACGGTCCGAAGTGGTGACACGTTTCCGAGCCTACACGAAGAAGAAGGAGTAAAGAAAAACATGATAAGTAAACGCTCGAGGGAAACTAGAAGAAGAGAAACAAAGGCTCTCTCAGTGGTTTACCCGTCCGGTGGTGAGAGAACGCCGGATCCAGGCGGCTTTTTCCCACTTTGTCAGAGGCGTGCGCACGCGCTTGTGTCAATCCGCTCGGTTGCGAAAAAAAAAGGTTGAGTAAAGTTGCCGTGGGCAATGTCAGAACTCGGAACGATTATCACGGGTTCTTGTGAGACTGCCCCCCTACACAGCAAAATTTCTTTTTCTTACTTCTTTTTTTTTTTTATAATTGGGCTTCGCTTTGCCCTCTCGATTCCTTCCCCTAAAGAGCGTCATTTCTACGTATGTACTCCACAGCCCAACTCCCAAGCCCGTGAGTAAAAGAAAAAGAAAGTGGGAGTGAACAGACAGAGAAGCGGGGATCTTCTGCTTCCAGTAGTTTGCGAGTCGGAAAGCGACTCGGAGGGGGGGAGTTCGGAGAAAAAGGACGCGCGTGGCGTCGGCCCACACACACACACACAGGCAGAGGGAGAGATTCAGAATCCCGCGTGTGCGGGGGTAGGTTCGCGTGTTCACGCACGGGTGCAATTTCGAGCTTGGGATATGATGCGCGCCGAAGAGAAGAGTGAGAGAAAACGCCATCAGATGTTGTCATTATAGGTGGGGTGTTGATCGCATTGTGGTGATGAAAGACATGCAGATGTAAGGAGGAAAAGAGAAACTACGAATACAGTTTGGTATGAGAGCGGTCATCATAAGTAGTAGCTATGGAGGGAGGTAATCCGAGGTTAATGTGTGTAGAATGTGTACTGTAAGAATGAAATACTGAGGAAGAGAGAAGAAAAATGCGATGCACATATAGAGAGAGCTTGTAGAGAGATTGCGTCGAAGAAAAAATGCAAAAAAAAAGAGAAACCGAAAAAGAAGTGACATGGTGGGATCTTCAACACCCTTTCACAGCCGCGCGCTCTCTCCTCGCCGCAGCGGTGCTCATCCGGCTCCTGGCCTCTATTCTCGCCAACTCTTCCTCCCACGCCGCGACCTCCATCGGCGGGACGAAGGCGATCGACCTAGGAGCCGCGGCCGCCCACGCGTACTGCGCCGCGTTCGTCGCCAGCTCGCGCGCGTCCGACGCGTCCATCCCCTTCGTCATCGTCTTCGCAGTGACCCCGGAAGAGGTGTGTGGCCTGCGCGCGGACGGACCGGGCGCGGTGGACGGGCGCCCAGAGCGAGACGAGGCGCCCGCGCCGCGCATGCGCGCGAAGGCGGGCATGGCGCTCCGCCGGCGCGGGGACCGGCTGGCCGCGTCTGGGTCGACGGAGGAGAGGGACGAGTCGGACTCGGACGGGCTGTTGCTCGAGTCTTCCCAGCGCGTGGGCTCCGCCTTCGACTGCTGCTGCTGACGCTGACCCGTCAACGGACGCGCCGGGAGCGGCGGAACAGGCGGCGAGGGGGACGACGACGAGGCTGGGTCGAGGGCGGTACGACGGTGCGGCGACTGGGATTTCGACTTGGACTTGCGGGCGGCGAGGACTTCGGCGTGGCGAGAGAGCGCGAGGGCGCGTTCGGGCGCGGTGGTGGAGACGACGACGAGCGGCGGGCGGCCGAAGGCGTCGGCGTCGAGCTCGAGGGACTCGGTCGTGCCGTTCGCGCGGAGGAGGGCGACGCGGACGCGGACGACGAAGCGGACGGCGGCGTAGTGGCCGTGCAGGCTCTCTCCGACCGCCCAGCGGTGGATGGAGCGCTCGGCGGGCCACTGCGCGGTGAGGGTGCGGGCGTAGGTGTCGCCCGCGGGGTTGGCGCTGTCGGTGGTGGAGAGGGAGGACGACGAGTCGGGGGAGGGGAGGCGCTGGAAGGTCGTGCCCGAGGTCTCGGTCGAGACGATGGTGTTGGTGACGAGGTGAGACGAGGCGGGTGGAGACGGCGGGAGTGTGGGCGCGGCGGAGGCGAGGAGGGGGCGGGTGGAGGAGGCGTTGGCGGAGGGGATGTTGTAGATGCTCGGGGTGATCGTCGCGTCCGAAGAGGCGGCCATGTGGGTGAGGACGGAAGGGGTGGGGGCGAGAGAGGTGGCGGAGGGGGAGGAGGGCAGGGAGAGGAAGGCCTGCGGGGAGGGTGAGTGGCCGAGCGGGAAGAACTCGATCTGGCGTTCGAGGATCAGCGTCGCGGACTTGACGGACAGGCCCGGCTCGAGCGGTCGGATGGAGAGGGGGACGGAGACGAGGTCACCCGGGCCGATGGGCTCGGAGGGGACGTGAAGGGAGTAACGGATGAGGGGGCGGGAGGAGGAGGAAGAGGAGCCCTTCCGACGACCCTGGAAGTGGGGGAGGAGGAGCGCGTGGGCGTAGTGGTGGTAGTCGGGGAGGGAAGGGTAAGGACGTGCTGGGGCGGGGACGTCGTAGCGGGTGAGGGGGAGGTCGAAATGGCGGATCTGGCGGGTGCCGACGCCTGGGATGTGAGTGTGTTCGAGCACTGGAGAAAGAAAGAAAAAAAAAGCGGCAGGATTAAGCGCGTGGAACGGGAGGACACGTGTGTGTGTGGAAATGCGAACCTGCTTCGACACGCCAATGGATCTTGTAGTCGGGATAACTTACGGTGCTGAAGCCGGCAGCGTCTGCGGGAAGCGTGATGCGGAACGGGGCCTCGAACTCGCCAAGAGGTGCGTACTCTGGGGAAGGAAGACTACTGCTGCCGCCGTTGTTGTTGCTGCTGCTGCTGCCACTGGAAGTGCTGTTGGAGCGGCTCTGAGAGGGAGAGGAGGCAGACGACTGTGGGACGCGCTGGGATGTCGGCGTCCAGAGGGTGACGGACTGGTCGACGAGGCAGTGGGAGGGCTGGGAGGGACCGAAGCGGCCTTGGCACGACTCGTAGCACCTGATGGCGACGGTGATGGACTTTGCCTGTATCGTCTTGTTATCGCTTTCGATTTTTGTTCGAACGACTGAGAGGGGAAAAAAAAAA
>JAZHGK010005547.1:0-28818 GCA_037855215.1 Waitea zeae
TTTTTTGACGCCGTTCTATACCTCATGGCTCTCCTCGTGTCTTCTTTTTATCTTTCGTTGTCAACACGTTCCCATGCGTTTTATTTCCCATAAGTCAGCACTTTTTCACTTATGCAATTTGTATTTACGTCCTCGCACTTGACTACACCTGATCACCATTTCTGTGATTCTGGGTCCTCCATCCAGTCATCGAAATAATAGCACCTCGGTAATCCATGTGCTTTTGTTGGACGTTTGTCTGGATACGGGTCCCTGTACATTCGTGGCCACAGGGGTATGAGGCACATGCCCTACATTCATTCGATTATCAGCGATCTGCCCAATGGGATAGAACGGAGCCCGATGAACAAAAACGCACATCCGGTCCGCACTCCTCATCACATGCTACCCAGGTAGCCCAATCCAGCCATTTCATAAGCTCCGTAGTATTGCGTCCCCACTGGGACAGGGCCTCTGGATCAGGTTCCCTTTTTAGGGAACCAAAGAGGATCACAGCTGCGTGTCTGCAGAGACTGAGCAACACCCGCTCGATGGCCGATTTAAGCAAACGTTCTTCGGGTGTAAGGTCAGACCTGGGTGTAAAGACGTCCGGCTTTGAACAACGCTCGATCGTCGCGTCGACCCAATCCTCTGAGCTGTCCAGCGATGTCATATCCAGATACACGTTGAGCAGCGCATATGACATGTACCTCGCCGCTCGTGCCTTACTCTTAAAACTTGCACGAGCGTCGTTGAGAGTCGTGTTGAGCTGTGCCAGTCTGTTCGCCCAGTTTTCCACAATGCGCCGGGCGAGGCCGTCCCATTCCACGCTGTCGTTTCTCACTCAGAGACCAGGTCGGTGCAAGTTATCCTCTAACTGACCTACAGTAGCCTCCGCGTCTTTCTTGGATATATTCCACGCACGGTATTCTTGCACCTCTCTCCCCTTCCTAAATGCTACTAAGCTGGTGAATTTGGGGTCGTAGAACGTCAATAGAGCAGAGGTGATAATTCGAATGGAGGGTTGGGGAACTCAAAGGCGATGGCGTCCAAGACGGATGTACTCCCAGTTGTGCAGAGGTGTGAAGGGCGTGTCCACTGGCGGAAAGTAGGAACATTGGGGCAAAAGGGGGTGGGTCTTGGTCGCAGCGGAATGTTGGAGCGGTACAAGACGAGTCCGGGAGGGGTCGTTCACCGATTTGTTTTCGAGGCCTCCGTCGTATACGCGATTTGTTGTGACGGTGTCCAGAAGGGGTTTGGAGGAACTGAAGTACGGCGTGGTGACATTCACACTTCTCACCAGCTCCACGCCTGAAGTGAAATCGCACCACAGGAGTTCAAACCCCGTGTTCATCCTCAGGAAGCCCTCTACGCCATTTCCGCTCGCCCAGTCACACAGGGAGCTCGCGCGCGTCAAATCGTCGTACCATCCTTCGCCCCCAACCACACCTCCGCTCCGATGCAATAGAATTTCTTGCGCGTCGTTCACGCTGAACGGCCCTACTTCGGCTGAGGATCCGTCGAAGTATAGAATACGTAGATCGCGCGAGGATACGTATGTGTAGAGAGTCGTACTGACAGGCATGCTCCCCACTGTGTAATGCGTAAGGCGAGGAAATACGGAGTAGACACGCAATGGATACCTACGCACGTAAGCCGAACGACATCTCGGGTTCGAACGCGAGCCATTCAGGCGAGGGTATCGGCCCGCAGTCGCTTGTGCGGATGTGGTAAAACGGCGTGCGAGCTTTCACGACTGCGGGGACGATCGTGTGCCCATTTTTTCGAAGCGTGTTGGACAGCTGATAGAGGAGACCAGATAGAGAGTTGAAGATGTGGTTTGCGTTGGTAAAGTTTGCGAAGTTAACAACCGTCGGGTCTGGATTAACTGGAGTTGGCACAGTTAGAAGAGGTATCTGCTGTGCTCCGACGCCTAGCCAGAGAAGCAAGAAAGAAAAGGCTTTAAAGAATAGTCTAGTTCTCTGAGGCATTCGAGGTGGACGAGCATAGGTTGAGCCCAAGGTCCGACTCTTCAACCAGTACCCACGCGTTCGAATTTGAAAACCGTGGCGTGACACGCAGATCGAGTTAAGTATATGCGAATAATATTCGCGCTGTTCTTTATGAGCCGTGTATAGTTGAGGTTGCTATGCGAAGAGCTCAAGCTCCTTCCGCCAGACAGCGGACACTGAGGTCGAGCATATGTTGGAGAGAAAGCAAACCTACACTTTAGAAACATAAGCAAATAACATGATGCGCCATTGACACGGGTGCATGAAAGTGCTCGCCCAGCCGAAAGCATGTGAAATTAGCGTACTTTACCCTGGTACCATTGCGGGGTGGCCACATTGCAACATCATCAACCTTGCACCAAACTCAGACCACTCATCCCTGCCGCTTCTTCCTTCACCACTGCCTTCACCATGACCTGGCCACAGGATATACCTGTACCAGCGTCCGTCGGCTATGCACTACAGAAATTGATACAGCTTAGAGCCGTGGTGGACAAACTACCTGTAGACCACCCGTTGCGCATCTCATTTCGCACTTATGTGCTGGGAACCTCTCTTTCGCTAGGACCGGCGCTCCTGTCTGCTCTGCGAGCAAAGCTCAAGTCGTCGCGAAACGTACACATTTTGCCGGTCGTCGTCAAAAATCTGGGACCAACCGGGTTTCCGTTCGCGATGACCCTAGCTATTGGAGGTGGGACCTGGATGGGAAGGGCCGTACAACCATGGTTGGATGGCTCATCATCTCCTCAAGCTCGTCGTCTTACGAACAGAAAAGAGCTGCCAAGCAAGAGCCAGCGCGACTTCTTCTTTCATTTTATCTCGTCTCTTGCGTCCATCCTTCTCATGCAAGCTGGGTACCGAAGTAGACGTCTTCGTAGAAGGGCGACTGATCTCGACATACCGATGACCGTACCCGAGGGCTTCGATCGCCGTTTATCTCCTACACTGGACCTGACACTCCTCTTATGTGTTCGAGCTGGAGACGTGCTTCTTCAGCGCGTGCTCGGGATGATACATGACTGGCGGGCCCTGAAGGAGGGACCGGCCGCCTCCGACGAAGAGAATGTCAAAAGAAAGAACGATTGGATTCATAGAGTCTCTGGGCATATAGATGCTTTCGCTTTTTGGCTTTCTAGCTGCCGCATTATGTGGTGCTTTTTCTACGCGCCTGGAAGGTAACAATCGTTGTCGAGTTAGCTCTGGCAAAGATACTGATGCTTTTGCCAGGCTCCCACCGTCTTACCAAAAATGGTACGAACATAAACTTCACACTTTTTAATGAGACTAATCATGGATGTGCCAGGATTAACGCATTAGCAGAGATCGATCCTCGACTCCCTGGCGCTCTTCGTGCGGTACGCACTGGTACCTTCTCCTACAAGAAAGGCATTGTTCCTCCGACTGATCCAACCCTGGTATCTGAGCTGGCGAGGAATTTGAACTGCCCTCCCGAATGGGCTGATCCAAAGCTTCTCTCTGCGTATAGCGGTAAGGAAACTGCCGCGCGCAATGCCGCTCTGGGCTTCAGCAAGGACACGGGCGGACTGCCATGCGAGTTGGTGCACGGGGGAGTGGATAGGCACAGTTGCACGGCAAATTCGTTTAGGAGAGCTAAAAGCGCATTTTTTAAGGCATTTCTAATCTACCTTCCGGTATGCAAAACTAAACTTCATGTCCCACTCATATACAAAGCTGACAAATATCCCAGGTTCACTTTCTTCCTGTTCTTCTCTCGCGTCCACAAAGTTTGCTCAAATTACAGAAGCTTTTACCGCATCTCCTCGCTGTTATTCGCAGCTCTACCTTCCTCTCCGTTTTTGTCTCCTCCATTTGGTTCTCTGTCTGTTTGGTGCGCACGTTACTTGTCGCTCGCCTCTTCCCCTGGATTTCGCACGACTTTTACGACGGACCATTTGGAGCCATCTTCGCTGGTTGCTTGGCTTGTGGAACCAGCATCTGGGTTGAGAGTCCAAGAAGAAGGGGTGAGATGGCACTCTATGTTCTCCCGCGAGCAGTTAGGGCATCCCTACCAATTTCGTGGCTGCAAAGTCGCGGAACGGCTGCCAGGGCTGCGGAAAGGCAAGTTCTTCCTCCCATTTCCAGAACTAAGCATTGACAGTTATACAGAGTTTTATATGCTCTCTCGTTAGCCTACTTGATAACGGCAGGTAGCCACTGTCAAGATAACTTGCGTGGTCTCACTCGTGCAACGTTGGGGCTGATTTTGAGGGGAAACATTCGTGGGAAGAACCAACCTCCTCCGAATATCTCACCCAAGGAATCTGCGACGATCATTGTGGCCGAACACGATGTAAAGGCGGAGGGCAATGGTATAATCACGACTATCGACTGATATGGTTTATAATCTGTCAACCCTTCCATACATTTAATAGGTGGTCATAGAAAGAGCAACTTGCAATCATTGTTTCTTTATCTTCATCGTCACCAGATGCAAAGGACCAATCAACACCATAGGCTAGCGACTGATGCCCATCAAATCGTTTCTCTACCGTCCATATGTCTTCACCCCTGAGCGCATCTCCGAAGTGAAGCACCTTGAAGCCGTCGTGCATACATGCGACCAGAAGGTCTTCCTTTCGAGATGGCGAAGGATGCCACTTTACCCGCCAAGCCCCTCCGCCGACATCTGCTTGAATAACTGGGCGGGTAAGCTTGCGTGTATCAAAGAGGCGGACAGTGCTATCGTAGCTAATCCATCATTAGTCTTTGCAAACATAATGATTGCGCAAGGCCGCACCTTCCTACAGCAAGGAGGTGCTCAACGAAAGGGTGACTCTGTATCGTCGTTACACCAGCCTCGAATCTGTGGCGTGACGGTTAATTTCATGATAGGTTAATATAGCATAGGAAAATACCTTCGGTTTGCCAGGGTTGGTTGATCGAAACCTACGCGGATATCCCATCGCTTAAGAGTCAAATCATCTCCGCCTGTAGCACGCACTGAGTTGACAGCTCCTTGCTTTGTGTGCTCGTGGTCTCCACTCTTACCAGAATATATGAGGTTATCATCCCAGTAGTCCCAAGCGGCGATCCAGGGCTCAAACTCATGGGCAACCCAAGAATCAGACACCGATAGTTCGTTTTGGCTGTCCGTCCGTAAGATTGCAAGTCTTTTGTCTGAGAGGGAAACCACCAATGACCCTAGATTGCTACACACGGTCGGCTTCTTGCATCCGAATACCCATAAGATAGATAGGAAAACTACTTCTCGGGGTTTCTTCGGTTAGACCAGTCGAGAGAAAGGCAAAGAACGTCGGGTGTGGCGCACGGAATATTTTGAAGTAACTTTAGGGATGACTTTTCCCCTCCTTGAGTTAGCTGATGAATTGAAATATTGCTTTCAGAGTCAGCAATGGCAAGTACAGCAGGCTGAACTGATGCTCTGTGACACCTGTGGTATAGCTTTGTTCAGTCAAGTAAACTTGGTCGAAGAAGTGTGTTTATAAACCATTTCATATCTAGGATGGCTGGTAATTCGACTTCTTGAATCTTATCGCTGCATACATCACTTGAGCATATCGTAGGAGTTGCTTCGGAAAGTGGTCATACAAGTCTTGGCTTGTTTTGTTTTGAGGATTCATCTCCAACAGAAGGCATTTTCCGCGTCGACGTTGAAGCCCCGGTTTCGATGAAACTGTGGTGAGGTCCTCTGACTCGTCTGGAGGTCCAGCACTAGGTTGGTCAAGTTTGTACGTCCCACAGACGAATAAGTCTTGAAGACCAGGCTTAGGACAAAACTCTACTGAGCAAGCTGGCCAGTGGGTGTCATAGGGAGCCATAGAGTAAAAATCACCAATAATCTTATAGCTCAAGAGTAACAAGCACGGATTTGGCAGAAAAGAGGAGAACCGAGCCGGGGTGTGAGCAAAACCAGTGGTCTGAGTAGGCGCCCGTTAACCCATCGAACTTGGCTTCCAGCACCTCCAACTTGTTCATCTGTTCGAATCGTCTAACACCGTCGCTTCACATAACTATTCTGTGCAATGTCCAAGCGCAAAGTTAATTTTCAGTCTGCAACCTCAGAGGCGGCGCGAAGGGAGCTCATGAAGCCGGTCCCCAGCTGGGAACGCGTTTTCGTCACCGCAGACGGTGCTAACTTCAAAGTGCCAAAATGGGTGAAGACAGACAAGCAGCAGGTGCGTAAATAGGCCACATATCCCTCTTTAATCCATTTAGCTTACTATGCTTTATGCACAGCATTTCAGCGACGACGAAGATGGCGCTATTGACCAGCCTCTGGCACCGATAGTGGACGAAGTCATGGATGTTGACGAGGAGAATGAAGGTGAAGACGTCAACGAGGTCGTCCCCAACACGGAGCAGGGAACACCCTCGACGTCCGAAAAGCCCACGACGACGGTTGAAGCAACCCCAATTCCACCAGACGTCCCGCCGGAGAGTGTTCTGGAAGAGGTCCCACCAGAAACCACATTGGCCTTGACTCAAGCACAGCTCGAAGACGAAACGACCGTACCAGACGTCCTCGACCCCGCGCTTGCTATTCCCTCTCTCGATGACGGGGATGTTGTCGCGCTTGGAAACGTCGATATGGACCTTTCCGCCCTCGGAACTGACGTGCTTGTATCTGATGTGTTGAGTGCGGGCGACCCGCTTGGCGCGGACGCGCTAGGAGTAGATGGGCTGGCCTCTGACGCCCTCACCATGCTTCCTCCCGACGGAACAGCATTCGAAGCTGCTCAAGATTTGTCGCAGGTAGAACCAGATGACAGCATTCTTGGTGGTAAGGCGATGGACCAAAGTGGCGACCCCTTTGGTGGGATACCCTCATGATGAACATCATTTTTGAGATTATCTATATAAGTAGTACAGGTACCTAGCGTGGTAAGGATACGTTTTCACTCGTGTCAAACGATGGCATTTTATGTGATATTCATGCTTTATTCTCAGGCCAAACAAAATAATACATGATTATACAATGACTCAGTTGGGTTCGATCATGATTGTGATGCGTTTAGCACTTGCACTCGCCAGGCTTGCACTGGCAGGTAGCACCGCAGCCACAGCTAGAGCTACCGCAGCCGTTCTGCAAATTAGTTTCACGTGAGCCGGTGTTACAGGAGGTAAGAAAATGGGAGGGGGACGTACGTTGTTCTGGGGAGTGGTGGTGTAGGTCTGCATGGTTTGTCAAAGTGTCGGATCTGAACACATCATTAGCCTGTCGTGATCATATTCAAGTGGAAGAGACGTACGATGTGTGGGTAGTGGAACGATTGGGTGGATGTGGGGGGTTGCTTGTCAACGATCCTGTCTTTTCTTCAACCCACCTCCGGCTGCTTTTATGGCCCCCTACGGCCTGTGGTGCCGCCACTTCTTTGTTATCTTGTAATCAAGGGGCAGGGGGCTGCCATCGCCGGCTTGGCTTCTAGGAACTTCGAGACGGGAGTGAACGGGTTTGACACCTGCACGGATCTAACCTAAATTTGCCTCCTCGCAAAAACCGCTCATCTGGGGTCTGCCCTCGGCCCATATGGATGATAAGTTTTTAAATTGGCTTTAGGCACTAAAGATTGTGCCTCAGGCTTGAAGGCCTGCTTGTCAACTTTGGGGCGCCCAGCGTTTGCTTCATCCTTGTGGGTTCTGCAGCTAGCAAAAGCGTTCACCAACTTGTGGTGTGAAATTAGCACGCTTCGGCAAGAACATCTTCCTCTGCCGAAAAGGATCAAACTTACTAAGCTCCGGATTTGTAGTCCCCTATGACTACATAGCCGTTATGGGTTATCAACAACACCACTGTATCGAAATTCTTAATCATTCCCAAAATCCGCTGGCTCGACTAGAGCCTTGCAAGGAAAGGGAGGCTTCAACACGTACCACTTATCTGATAATTAGTCTGGATTCGATGTACACTACAACATACCAACTAAAACACACATGACAGGTATTCGACACTTGCTTATTTGATAGTGGCCTGATGACCAGAGGTTTCCGTGGCAACTCTAATCATAGCAAGTACGATCTAAGATATTCTACTGTACAAGTTGATGATAGCTATACAGTGCGTTTTGTTTTGGTGCGTTGTAGCTCAAAACACACTCCTACTTTGAACCCACCAAAGAAACAACAAGGCAAATATTGAGAGGACTATCAAAATTAAATTCAAGAGTGGGAGGCATCAGTCAAACGCTGTAACATGATACACAGTGGGTACTGGGGTCTCCCTGGTGATTCAGTCCTCTCAGTTTGGTACAGAGTACTTGTCGTGGCCTGAATGCACTGCAGCGTCACCTCCTGGCGTAAGTATCTCAGAAACCCCAAACCCACTGCCTAGTTTTTATACCCATTTCTAAATGCTTACTTGAATAAGGAGAATCCGCAATAAAGTTAATTACTCAGGATTTGATTGACATACCTTATCTACCGAAACATATGCGTATTCAGTTCTGGAGAGGCTGTCCAGCCACGCCCGGACCATCCGAGCGACGCCGCGTCCACATGATTCGATGATGTCTTCGAACTCTCGAAGTTTAAACAAAATAAATAAATAAGTAAAGAAGGAACCCACACCATCTGGGCTTCTTTGTTCGGCCGCCGCTAGATTTCAAGCAGGCAAAAACTTGCAAAAGTATTACATAGGCCTTAGGAAACCTTTCGAGTCCGACCAGTAAAGGTTGCTTTTCGTAGATAAGCATCTGAGCTTAAGTCATCCCCCTCTACATAGTTTTTCTAAATTATAAACTCAGATGCCCAAGTTGGATATCCACTTTGCTAATTTACACATATTTTACGCTCTCGTTTTTGTTCACATAGGATCAAGAAGCTTTTTCAAAGTGAGTACCTCTGTAATACCTAAACCTAGATTTAGGCGTCGTAGGAAGACGCCCAAGTAGTTGCTGCAGTAAAGAGTTTACTTCAACTTGAAGGGAACTGCCATTCGACATCATGCACCATGCACATGCCCGGCCTGACACACACATCATTCCGGCCGGCACTAGCATGGATCCCCACGGGGTCGGATGAGCGCTTCAATCACGCTTCGGCTGGAACTCAATGCCTTCTTTCTCGTAAAGGAGTCTCGCAGTGGGTTGGCCTAGTGCTTGCGCGGCATCATTTCTGACCCTCTTAACTCAAGTTCACTCGAGCTATTTCCGACAAGACCCCTGCCTAACACTGTCCCACCTACGTGTTGGCCATTCCTCTACAGCCACTTTCTGTCTACTAGTATCGCCATGACGGAGTTCCGCAACCACTCGGACGAGCTTGTCATTCCTGACGATCTGACTATAGCTCAGTTTATGCTCGATGGAAACCACCCGCTTCGTCCTGTTCGGCCTGCAAGTGCCCCATGGTTGATTGATGATGATACTGGGCGAGGAATTGGTCTTGAAGAGGTGTGTGAACCATCCATAAAGCGAATTATCAGCCTCGCAACTCGTGTCGTGTTGGGCCTTCTGGAGTCCAGGACTTCCCACCGTGTCCATAGAAAAGCTGGGAGGTGCCCATGTTTTGCCACGAAGCTGACTTGAAACCTTGCTTGAACAAATAATCCTACTACACAAATCCCCAGCCCAGGTACTAATCGCTTTTTGGCGTTTTGTTATAGATCAGAACTCGAGTATTTGGATTGGCAAACTCGCTAAGCGCAGACTACAGCATTCGTATGTGATCTGGGTTCTCGTTTTTACGCCTTTTGCTTACAATAACTTAGGTGATAATGATGTTGGTAAGTCTTTCATACGCTTACACTGCCAAAAGCAAAGTGAAAACGTTTTTAGTGTGTATATTTAGTCCCAATCACGTTGGTATGTGGTCTCTGCCAGCTATTCAACACTATGCACTTACATTTGTTTACGCACGTATTAGATTTTCCCGTTGCGGTATGGGCCGCGCATCGCTTAGGGGCGATCGCTTCGTGAGTTCTTCTTTGATTGAATTTCAGACAATACAATTAACTACTATCAGATGTGCAAACCCTGGCTATAACGCAGAAGAGCTTGTCCACCAACTAACCGTGAGCAAGTCAAGCGCCATAATTGTTCATCCTGCCGCCATCGGAGTTGCTGTTTCTGCCGCCCGCGAAGCTAAGATTCCCACCAACCGCATTGTACTTTTCGATGCAGATGTCACCAACACACAAAAAGGTGGCTTTGCCACTGTCAGCGAGCTTGTTCACCGTGGCCTAAGCCGCCCCGCACGTTTTGTTGAGCAGAGGCTACAAAAGGGGGAGGCGAAAACAAAGCTTGCATTCCTAAGCTTCTCGAGCGGTACAACTGGTAAACCAAAGGTGCGCACGCCGAGATAAGCTCGATTTTAATTCAAATTAACAGTACTGGAAGGCTGTCGGCATATCCCATTATGGACCCATCGCAAACGTATTGCAGACCGCAATTCATTGGGGTGTTGGGGTGAATCCAAAGAGTGACTGCTTTGCCCCAGGAGATGTTGCACTTTGTGGTATGTGAAAATACCATTCATTGACATGCTTCGAGATGTATCTCAACTTTGCTTGTAGTTCTCCCGCTTTATCGTAAGTATGATCAACGCCAATCAGCCATTTAATTTAGCTAACAAGCGCCTAGATATATACGGCCTAATTGTGAATTTGCATTGCATGCTTTTCAATGCCGTAAGTAACTGCACCAACTCCTCGTTTGACAATACCCATTGCCTATCAGATGCCGGTAGTCATCGTGCCAAAATTCAATTTCTCAAAGTGGCTTGACAGTATTCAAAGGTTCCGTGTAAGCCATCTGCTGTATGTAA
Source organism: Waitea zeae (assembly GCA_037855215.1). Classification (NCBI taxonomy): domain Eukaryota; kingdom Fungi; phylum Basidiomycota; class Agaricomycetes; order Corticiales; family Corticiaceae; genus Waitea; species Waitea zeae. The sequence continues at coordinate 10,734 of JAZHGK010005547.1, forward strand.
TCATTTTTTTCTCCATCCTGTCCAAGCTTTGTATATTGACTGACTGGGCATCTAGTGTCGTTCCCCCTCAAGTTGTTCTATTGTGCAAAGTAAGCGCCTCTAACAGACATCCAGTAGCACGATTAAAGGCTTCTCCAGAGTCCAGACACCAGCAAGGCTGACCTCAGCTCTATCAAATATATCATGTCGGGCGCTGCACCGCTCACATCAGAGTTACAGCAGGAGTTGACTAGAATTCTGCCACAAGCTCGCATTGGACAAGGTTATGGTACGTACATTATCTTTTGGGCCTTGACATATAATATGTTTATCTCTCATCGTCACTCAAAGGAATGACTGAAACGGCAACCTCAATTGCGCTATTGCCTTGGTATGTCAAACAGGGAGCGTTTGGCTGCGCAGGTCGACTTCTGCCTGGTGTTACGGCACGCGTGGTCAAGGAAGATGGAAGCTTGGCCAAAGTGAACGAACGTGGCGAACTCGTCGTGAAGGCACCTTCCCTTGCACTTCGTTATACTAACGATGCTAAGGCGTGAGTTCGTTCCTTTATCTTCATCATTCACTGCTCACTTTCTTTGTGAAGTACCGCAGAGACATTTGTTGATGGCTGGGTTCGAACTGGTAGGATTTGTATTCTTCTTGAGGAGCACAATTCCTAATAATTCTCAGGCGACGAGGTTCGCATCGACGAAAACAATGATCTCTATGTAGTGGATCGGCTCAAAGTAGGCTATAGTTGAAGTCTAACCCATCTGACAGTACTTAAAAGTTGAAAATCTAGGAAATTATCAAAGTTCGAGGTTATCAAGTACCACCTGCAGAATTAGAGGGGCATTTGCTTGGACATCCCGACGTGGGAGATGTTTGCGTTGTGGGGTTCGTTGAACAAGAAGTATGCTGCCTGGGAGAATACTCACTTTTTCTTAGAGTACCAGATGATTACTCAGGCGAAGTTCCGATGGCCTTTGTTGTCCTCTCCCCAACCGCAGCCGGACGGGCTAACGGAAACCCAAGTGAAGTAGCTGAGATCAAGGCGTCTATATCAAAGTACGTGGCGGATCACAAGGTCAAGTACAAGCATCTTGCGGGAGGAGTGGAGATTGTCGAATCTATTCCGAAAAACCCTTCCGGGAAGTTGCTGCGTAGGTTGATCAGGGACCAAGCGAGGGCACTTCGAGCAAAGAACGCGCCGAATAAGGCGAAGCTATAGTCCACAGTACTCAAAGCGTAGATCGTGTTTGTAGATTTTAGATAAGATAAGATTAGTTGAGGAAGCATGAACTTTTCACGGAACCATTCCCTCCTCCGAGGACCGCTTCTTCTCTCCCAAATCTCTAGGCTCACATGTCTGCAGCGCAAAGCCTGCGCATCCTCCTGCTTGGTGCTGGAGGACGTGAACATGCATTAGCGTGGAAGCTTGCTCAATCATCACTCGTCGACCACATATTCGTGTGTCCGGGCAATGGTGGGACTAGTTCAGTGCCTAAAACGTCTAATATCCCACTTTCTGGCACGGATTTTACGGAACTCGTTAAATTTGCGACTGAGAACAACGTACGCTCATAAGTTTTCTTTTTCTTGTGATAGTTGTCAATAGCCACTTACTAGGTCAATCTTCTTGTGCCCGGTCCTGAGCAACCCCTAGTCGATGGTGTAGAGACCTTCTTCCGGAAAGGTTGGTGGCCGCTCGGTTGTTTGTTCTTCTCTGCGTGTCAACACTGAGAGTGATTATAGCTGGCATTCCTGTGTTTGGTCCAAGCGTACTTGCGGCGCGCATGGAGGGGTCAAAAGCTTTTTCGAAAGACTTTATGGCCAGACACAACATCCCTACGGCGCGGTTTCGGACTTTCTCTAGCGAGGAGATCGACGCTGCGATTGAATATGTGAAGACCTGTGGCTATGATGTGGTACTAAAAGCGAGCGGTTTGGCTGGTGGCAAGGGTGTTTTGATCCCTGAGAATGCGGATGAGGCCGTTGCTGGTCTGAAGGAGATAATGGTATCGAATGTCTTCGGATCAGCGGGTGAGCATATGCTATAGCGCTTTTCTCACGATAAAAATACTGAATGAACTGCTCAGGTGAGCAGGTGGTTGTAGAAGAGCGCCTTACTGGCCCGGAGATTTCTGTCCTTGCATTCTCAGACGGTTATACTATTGTACCTCTTCCAGCAGCTCAAGACCACAAGCGCATTGGTGAAGGGGACACAGGTCTGAATACTGGTGGAATGGGTGCATACACACCAGCTCCAGTGGCTACTCCAGAAATTATAGCACAAATAACAAGAGAAACACTCGTTCCTACTATTAATGGAATGCGTCGCGAAGGTGAGGACCAGTATTCCTTGACATTCTATTCTATGCTGAACATATTCAATATAGGGTTCCCTTTTGTAGGAATGCTATTCACCGGTTTCATGCTTACTTCTGCTGGACCAAAGGTACTCGAATACAATGTCCGGTTTGGTGATCCTGAGACAGAGGCGCTCATGCTCCTTTTGAGCGAAGACACGGATCTCGCAGCTGTACTGCTTGTGCGTTATTCTCGCTAAATTTATCCGCATGATACTAACTCTTGTTTGTAGGCATGTGCAGAACACCGTCTCGATTCTATCAAGATTAATGTTCGCTCAGGGTTCTCCGTATCGGTTATTCTGGCCTCTGCCGGTTATCCGGGCAACTATCCCAGGGGCAAAGTTATTTCCATTGGCAAGGCCCCAGAAGGTGAGCGGTTTCTATTTTTTTTACCGAAGATATATGCTTAATGAAGTAGGAGTTGTTGTGTTTCATGCTGGTACAACTATCAAAAATGGCGAATTGCTTACAGCGGGCGGGCGCGTCCTTGCTGTAAGCGCATGTGCGCCAACCATAAGTGATGCACTCAAGCTGGCATACGAATGCGTAGAAAATATTAGCTTTGAAGGCAAAACATTCAGGCGAGATATTGGCCATCGGTAGGCTATTACAAGCTTGAACAGACCTTGCGAATGCTGAATAAAAACAAGCGCACTTGCAGCAGCCGACAACACTCCACAGGGGCTGACATACGCTCAGGCGGGTGTTTCAGTCGATGCAGGTAACGCACTAGTTGAGCGCATCAAGCCCTACGTGCGTGCCACCCGCCGCCCCGGGGCCGACGCCGAAATCGGCGGATTCGGTGGGACGTTCGATCTCAAGGCTACGGGATACAAGGATCCTGTGCTTGTGAGTGGCACGGATGGCGTTGGGACCAAGCTGCATGTCGCGATAGAGTCGGGTGTACACGACTCCGTTGGTGAGTGCATGCCCACAGTTCTCTTGAATGGCGTGGAACGATGTGATTGATGGTGTGAAGGGATCGACCTTGTGGCGATGTCGGTGAACGACCTTATTGTGCAGGGAGCAGAGCCACTTTACTTCCTCGATTACTTTGGATGCAGTAAGCTCGACGTCGGTGTTGCAAGCGAGGTCGTGAAAGGTATCGCGGATGGGTGCCGTGAGGCCAACTGCGCTCTGATCGGGGGCGAGACGGCCGAAATGCCCGGAATGTACAAAGATGGTGAGTTTGCCGGCGAGGATTTGAATAAGCCAGTTGACCTTGACCGGTACGTTTAGGCGACTATGACCTCGCGGGGTTCGCGGTAGGTGCTGTTGAGCGTACACATATTCTGCCGACCCCGGACATCAAGGCGGGCGATGTCTTGATCGGTCTGCCGTCTTCCGGTCTTCACTCCAATGGCTTCTCCCTTGCTCGGAAGATCGTCACGCGAGCGGGTTTGACGTATTCGTCGCAATGCCCTTGGGACGAGGCGACGACAGTCGCCCGGGCAATGCTGGTACCTACACGGCTCTACATTCGCCAAATCGTGCCCATTGTACAACGCGGGGGTCTCATTAAAGGGATATCACACATCACCGGAGGCGGGTTTATCGAAAACCTGCCGCGGATATGGCCCAAAGAGCTTGGCTGCTATGTTGACGTCAGCACTTGGAGCCTCCCTCCAGTGTTCAAATGGCTCAAGCACGCAGGAGGCGTCGCAGCGCTGGAAATGGCCCGGACGTTCAACTGTGGTATCGGCATGGTGCTCGTCGTCGCTCCGGAGAACGTCGCGGAGGTCGAGCGCCAGCTGAAGGAGTTTGGGGAAAGCTCGGTGAGGATCGGCCAGATTACGGACACCCCAGGTGTGGACATGCGGAATTTAGATACTTGGCTGTAAAATTGAGGCCATGGAGACAATCATCGGCCTGCGAACGCCGAGGCTCTGACCGGTGTAGGTGCTGCTGACCCATGTTCGGCATCAGATTTCTCTGGGGGGGGGGTGGGTTTGTCGAAAAGAAAAGAGAGAGCCAGTGAGGCCTATGTATTTGTTGTTAATGAAGAGAGTCCTGGTTTGTGTACTTGATAGACGGATGACAACACAGCTTTACGTTTCGTATCGTAGCGCTCATAGTTTAGGGAAACGAGGACGCTGCACAGCAACAAGGAGGTTGGTGGGACCCGTGCCCATCCCAGGCCAAGGATAACTCAGGCATCGACACGTGCCAGCCCAGGGAAGAGAGAACCGCGCGCGCTTCGCCGACCTGGACGCCGACCACCCCCCTCCCTTCGTTCTCACAACCAGCCCGGCCACCCTCCGCAGCGTCAAGCAGCTTTCCCCCCCCTCCCTCCTTGCCCATACTTCCACCGCGTTTTTAACACGCGTACAGCCCTTCTGAAGTGTCACAAGGTTCGTTGCACCGTTGGCCTCGTTTACAATCAGGCACGGTTCTCAAGCTCATCACCCTCGACTTTAATTTTGAAACGCATAGGTTGCCCTCAGCTTTCTTTAACCCTCGTCCTTCTCTCTCTCTTTCTCTCTCTTTCCGCCTTTTTCCGTCTCTTATCTGGTCCACTCTTTTTTATGTTCTGGCGACACCGATGGACAAGTCTCAAAACAAGCTGAATCGCGGCGGTTCGCGGTGGAGGCGCTCATCTCTTAAACAGAACAATCCCGAACCCACGGCGAACAATGCGGTGCCTCGAACCGAGACTCGCGCAGACAACTCGAGCGAAAAGGGGAAGGGGCGTGCGAGCGAGGATGGGGACAATTCCTCCATGCACTGGTCCAGCTCAGCGATGCAGAACTTGATACCCGAGCGTTTGAAGGAACTGCCGCCGTGGTATAACCATGAGGTAGAGCGCTCGGCGATGGCGGCCATGCAATTCCGCAAGCGATACCAGATACACAACCCCGTTGGGCCGCGCTGGTACAAAAACCATCACCTTATCCCCCCACAACGGCGACAGGGAGGCCGTCCATCGTCCATCTTTTCACCTTCTTTTCCACCCATATCGGCGTCAACGGGCGATCACCCTCTGCACACCGTCTCGATGCCCGCTGTTCCGATGAGGAGGACCCCATCGGCATCGCCAATACCAACGCCAAGCTCGTCCGCGGTCGTTGTCAACGAGGTTGGCTTTGGTCCGAAGCTGCGCTCACGCAGGCCATCCAATGGGTCTCCGCACGACAATGTGGACATGATGGACGTGAGCGATCCGTGGGGAACAAACTGGCATCACCAGTCGCCTTACGATGTCGGCATTCGGAACGAGGGAGACCGCAGTCCGGGAACGGTGGATTCACCAGATGTGAGTGACCGAGATTACGTCGATTGGTTCCATTCTAAGTGCTTTACACAGTCACAAGCCTCTGGTCGACAGCCCAACCGGCACAAGACTGTCACGCCGTCCCCCCTCTCCCAATCCACTTCCGCCATTCATCTTCAACCCATCGAGACCGAAGGTTTAGTTGTCAGCAAGAAGCTGAGCAAGCGACGGAAGACAAACCCTTTCGGATCTTCCTCGTCGGCCCCAGATACGCTATCGGCACCTGTTACACCTGTCATAACGGAGACACCTGCTGCCACACCGCCCATATCAGGGCCCAGGCGTCGCATCAGTCTACGGCCATCCGCATCAACGACAGATGTACCGCTAACTTCTTCCCTCAACTCGTTGGCACCTCCCAGTAGTAAGAAGGAAAAACGCGGGAGTCTTCTGGTTCGCATTGCCCGGCGTTTCAGTATATTGAAGAAGCCAGCACCGCATCCTCCTTCACCTGCGAAAATGGCGGAAAGGGCTGCCGTCGCAGCTGAAAATCGAGCTTCAGCAGTCGAGCCTCCAGCATTTGAACCCATTAGACGGTCGATGGCTACAGATCCTCGTCCTTCAACGGAATCTCAAGAACCGCCGCCTCCGCCAGCTACGGAGCGAAACTCGTCGTCCGACGCCAGCGACGACGACGACGAAGCACTTACTATTAATGGCAAGCCGAAAAGTCGTGAAAATGGAAATCCCGATAGGTCGTCTATGTCTATTTTAGAGGCGCCTTTTGCGATGGGCAAGCTCACCATCGCTAATCCTGACGACTCTCGTGACTCTGCTGTTTTAACTCCTCAGCAACCGGCGCAGCTTCCTCTTGCGTCACCACCCCCTGTGCGAAGAGCGAGTGTTGCATACGTCCCTCCCCAGCCTGTGGCACTGTCTGATCCTGCCCCATCTCCTCCGAGCGTGAAGGAGCTACCACCTAGACCGCCTCCTACTGAAGCGCCAATGTCGGATTACGGGGATGAGGAATCAGAACTTCAACCGCCCCGTGCTCCTGCCCTGCGATCTAGTTACTTTGGCTCACCCGCGCTAAGCGCACAGACAGCACCTACAATTCCATCTCCCTCCGAGATTGCCTACCTTTCCTCGCCTGCGCTGCCGCCTCAGGATGAGATTCCCTCGATTCCAAGCCCTGCCACAACCGCCGCAGCAATGACATCCGTGCCTACTTCAGACACACTTGTGCTTGACCCTCCAGCACCCCGGTTTACCCCAAAGACCGCACCATGGGCCGAAGAGGCGCGTATCTCTGTGATGGCAAACCCACCTACCCCGTATACTGGTGCGGTGCAAATTCCTCCTCCCAGCCCATCCCCTCAGCCGAGGCCCTCCATGGATGAGGTTCGTGCTCCCCGTGGGCCACGTAATCCGTCACCAACAAAGTCGCGTCATAATGGAGAACGTGTTCAGTCTCCGCTCGAAGTGCCCGTGGCCCCTGCTTCGCCGACAGGAAATGGCGCCTCCCATCCTGGCACGCCTTCGCGTGAACCATCACCGACGAAGATCAGTCGTGATCGTTCTGGTACCATTGATCACACGCGTTCGCCATCTGTTCAAACCCGGGAGCGGGAGGTGGTATCACCGACGAGGTCCAATCGTGAAGGTGAACGCGAGAAGGAGCACTCGCGTCGTGAGAGCTCAAGGCGAGAGAGTCGTCAGGACAGTGAACACACCCGTCGCGATAGTTCACGACGGGACAGTGACCATGTCAAGTCATCTTCAACTCCCACCAGCATGCGGCGCACGGAGACCTTCCGGCTTGTGCGAAGTACCTCGGGCAATGTTGTCACCAGCCCGTCAGAGACTATTATGGCGAACGGGCAGCACTGGGAGGTTGTTGAGCAGCCCGTTCTCACAACAAAGCGTAGCAGCCGACGGGACCGCGCTGGCTCCCAATCGCTGGAGAATCAGGAACCAGATGCCTCCGGCATGAGTGTTGGACGAAAGGAGGGCCGTAGGAAGGAACGTGAAAAGGAGGAAGCCGAGACCAATGGGAGGAAAGAAAGCCGTCGCGAGAAGGATAGGAAATCTCAAGATGGCGAGGACGCGGCAGCCGCTGCTCGTCGTGAGAGTCGTCGAAAGGAGAGGAGGCGAAGCGAGGCCGCCGAGCGTGCAACTGTGACACCCGTGTCGTCCTCTCGCCACTCTGAAGACAAGCAGCGGCAGGCAAACCCAGAGCCGCCCCGTCAATCAGCCGACACCTCGCGCAGCCATCACGAGCGCCGTGCGTCCCAATCCACGCGGCCAACATCCGAGATTCCATCCGCCGCTGACATTAGCTCCCTGAAGGCTCGCGACGCGTACGAGCTTGAGCGGATGTGGAAGGGCCGTAGCGCTACGCTCGACTCTGGGTCGCTCCTCACACCGCCCGGCCCTCACACAGTGCTCCCTGTCGCCTCTGCTACAACGACGCATGCTATTGGTCCTAGTATCGGTTCTTCCCATACCTCTTACAGCCAGCCAACGCCATTCTCAGCGCCTGTGATGGTGTACCCCGCATCCTATGGGGCCCAGCCTGCAAGTGCTCACACGCGCTCTGCCCCAACCTCTCGGCGTTTGTCAACAGAATCCCGACCTCTCTCAAACCCACTCCCGGAGCCACCACGGCAGAGCGTTTATAAGGCTCCTGGGCCACTCGCTCCTGCCATTGGGGAAAGCACCCCTGGGTCACGCGAGTACTGGTCTAAGTACGCTGGCCTGACTGCCTCTCACTAATTATTATACGTTTCTATCCTCTCATTATCTCATGGACTTATTTTTCTGTCTTTATCATGTGCATACCCCATTTTCGTACTCATGCCCTTTTATGTTTCTTTTGCCCTCCGACGGGATCGTCTCGATGTTGATCGTACACTCTTCAACTCTCCGCCTGGTAATATTTTCTGATTGTGCAGTAATCCTTCCCTACATGAGAGTCCACCCTGCTTCCTTGGTGACCTACTTCTTTCCTTCCTTTCAACAATAAGATGTAACTTTGTTTCAAAAGTAGACTTGAATGCTCGATGAGACGGTTGTGGTCATGATTTTCTATCCCTTCAATTAAATTTTCCTTTTGAACCTGCTCGACCTTCACGAGCAATATTGCGTAACAAGAACAATTGGTGCATAATAGTGGCTTGATATTGTACAGTGTGTTACCGATGATAGGGAGAGATAGCGTAAATACATAGATGGAAGGGCAAGGGCAAAAGTTTAGGTGAGGAACGACACGAATCAATACTTTCTATAATCCAATGGAAACTGTGGTTCAGGATAGTCATCCCAAATTTGGTTGGGGTCAAGGAATCGGCGAAGACGAGCAACTTGGGTGCTAAGATACCTATTCGCAGGACAGTTTTTAGCTGTGTAAAGAGATGATGTCATTAAAAGCAACGCACATCATGATGATTTGCATACGAATATCAAGGTGGAGGGCGAGAATCTCCCGGCACGTATCGAGGGCCTGTTGCCGTGTTGGCATAAGCATATTGCCTTCCAATCCAAGAGTTTTGATAGCGTCTATCATCTCAGCGAATTCATTGCACCATCCGAGTACCCCGAGCTGTTTTGCAACGTAAGTCTGTATTTCCGCCTCTCATTTATGACGTTCTGGCACTAACCTGTCCGAACTGCCTAAACCGATAATAAAGTACGTTTGGCGCAGACGCAAGTGCATAACTGACCAACTCATTTTGTTCGACGATGTCTTGCGAAGGTTCGAATGGTTCTGACATCTGTGGCGGTGTGGTTACCTGCAGCAGAATTAATACCCACGATTCAGTGTTTGATACAGTGACGAGCTTACGGGTCGTGTTGGGTTTCTCGTGGTGCGCGCAGGGATATCCTTAAACCACTCAAACCCGGTATAGTCAACTTCTTGTCCATAATCGACAGTATCTTCTGGCTTTCCGTAGATATCCATTAAGGGCTCAGCACTGAAACTGGGGGGAGACACTTTCTGATTATACTAAGCGACCATCAGCAACAATGAATGTGATATCAGCATGTGATACACACCTGTGAACCGGATGAAGACGGTCGAGATCGGTCCCTCGAGTGGTACGATTGTGACAGGTCTGAGCGTGTGTCGGACCTTGAGTGCGATGTGCGGTATCCTTGCGGTACGGATCGGGTAAGGACCTTGAAGGGTGTCGCCTGTCCTGGATGAGGAACTCGAGAGGGAGAGGAAGCAACGACGGGTTCGATCGGGGTTAATAGCTTGCTATCAGGCTCCGTTAACTGAGTTTCGGGTTGAAGATCGGTCTGAATGAGCGAAGGTTCGGGATACGCCGAGCCGAGCTGAGAAAGGTTTGAGACGGACGAGTGGGTGTAAGCTACTGTGCTGCCCGTGCGACCTCGAGAAGAGCGAGAAGTTCGTGTGAAGAGTCGACGCAGGAGCGAATGACGGACACTGTGCTCTCCGCCGAGCGACGACTTGCGCGACGGCGGTGCCTCAGATGGGAACGGGCGCGGCCGCTCTGTCTGCTCGGGACGAAACCCGCGAGTGGCAGGAGCGAAGAACCTGGAGCTGGCGAGGGCGTCGTCGAGCGGGAGCGGGAGGTCCTTGGGTCCGATTCTCTCCCAGTCAGAAAGGAGCGAGACGCGGGCAAAGGCGTCAACCTGGGCTTGCACGTCGCGCACTCGCAGTGAGACACTGCCGCGGGGACTACGGGATACTGTGCTCGACGTCGTGGCGACCGACGGCGTGTCGATGTGATGACTCGCAGGAAAGAGTGGGACAATATTTCCTCACACCTTTCGTGGCTGCGGCCTCCGTCGTCCACCACGAGGCCCGAAGCCCCCGGCTTGTTGCCCACGATGTTCATCATTCATCATTGCATGATAGACGGGCTCTGGACACCTGCCTCGTGGCTCACAAGTAGACACCGTTCATTTACGGCTGGACCGAACACTCAAGCGCTCAAGAACGGAGAAGATACTTGGGTGTCAACATGGTCCTAAGGACGTACTACAAGCAACGTGCTCGCTTGTACAACCATTCGCTTTATCTGATGTTTGGTACAAAACAACAAAATAGGAAGGATGCGATTGCCTGTTTGACAAAAATACATACTTACCATCACGGACAAGCAATACCAAGTACAAAAATGGCAATCACAATGTTCGGACACACTCGGCTCATAGGAAGATGTTGCAATCCGTATGGTGAGCAAGTGAACACTTAATGGATTATATACGTAAACGTACTGAGGATACCATCACGAAGTATCGAAGGATAGCCCCACGTGGTCCCTGGTTTATAAGAGAAGAAAAAGAGATCGATGAGGTGGCGAAAAGGGTTAACGGAAGAGGTACGAAACGTAGCACTCGGGTATGAGTCGTACACCTTAAATAGCGTGATTCGAGGAACGAGGAGAGGGAACGGAGGCTCTGGGGGGCTGAGAACAGGTCTAAGTGGTGAACAAAATTTCGGAAGGGAACTATGTCAACATACGTAATCTCAGGCGTTATCCTCTTCGGCTGCAAACTTGTGCTTAGACCGAACAGTAGCGGCGGACATGCCTTTTCCGCTGTTGGTAACACCAACTGAGCCAAGAAGGTGAGGAATGGCACACGTAAAAATAGTTTGAAAAGACACGCACCTTTTCCCAGTGGATTGTCTGGTGTCTTAAAAATACTCGTCCCAGAAGTGCCCGCAATATGCACGCCTTTCTTCTCGCTCTTCTTCGCGAATTTCTGCCATGTCTGCTGTTTTGCCGCTTGCTCCTTAGCCTTTGCTGCCTTCACCTCCAGCTTCTTCTCATTCTTCTTCTTCTTCCGCTCGCGCTCCTCTTCCTCTTCCTTTGACAACTTTCGTTTTGTACCCGCTGTGTAAGTGCTTGAGCCATTTTGCTGGTTAGGCGGGAGCGGTTTGAGAGCTTGGCCATCGACAAGTTCGGTGTTGTTGTAACCTCGGAAGACAATGGAGTACACGCGTTTGTCAGCTGCACCACCAACTGAGATGATACGTGCGGGATACCACTGCCCATCCGCAGAGTATTTGGCGAGACAGTCGTCACCAGCCGACCATTCATGTCCAGTGCTAGCTACAGGTTGTGGTTTTGATTTTGACGACGAGGCGGCTGGTGCGGAGGATGTAGCAGCAGACGCAGCTGTCGTGAGTTCAATGAGTTCCCTCAACGTCGTGCACAGAGACTCGAGCTCTGCATTTCCGGGATCGGCCTGAAGCGCGAGTTCAGCCTGTTCGAGCTGTACTTGGTATGTTTCAATGCTCTCCATGAGTAAATTGTGATGATTGGTAGGATAAGAAGGAGACCCAACGGCGGACAATGACAGATGGTAGGGGAAGGGTGGAGGTCAAGGGTAAATTCAGGGTCCGACGGCTTGTCCGAAGGCCACGCGAAATCCTCGGCCGCTCTACGTATCGTCGCTGAGAGTGCCAGGGTAGACTGGATGCAACCAATCACAAGTAGCTGTAGTGACATATATTCGTATACTCGATATCATACTAAGAATTACATGACAACTAAATTGAATGATGCCGTGACCAGTACAAACACAGACTTTATGGCTAATACCACCCACCCCCATCAAGCTTCACCCTGGTGTCTTGCTTTGCCTTGGACCCTTTCGGTCGCCCCGCTCGCGTCGTACTCTTCTTTGAATGGAACTTGCGATGCTGGCGTGCGTGTCGCTTCTGGATTTCAGTGGCAACTCTGTCCTTGACAACGTCCATTGCGTTGGGGTCAGATGCGTCCTCACTATCCTCCTCCTCGTCCTCTTCTTCCTCATCCGACCCAATGCTCAACTTTTGCAATCCGGGTACAGAAAAAGGGTCAGCGATCGTCCTTGACGGGGATAGCGCAAGCGACGCCATGCGACGTTCAATATCAGATGCAGAGGGGGAGGGTGCTCGCGAACGAGGCGGCGGCGTCGAAGGTGACTCATCATGACTTGCTGCTAAATCTTCCTCAGACTCCGACGATTGCTCTTGCTTAGATTCCTCGTCCGTAAGATTTTCCTTCTTTTCTTCCTCCTCCTCCTCTTCTTCGATTTCTTGGCTATCACTCTCCTCTTCCTCCTCTTCCTCCTCTTCTTCGCTACTGTCGGCGATACCATCCGTATCTCCCTTTTCCTGCTTTTGAACTGCATTCATATACTAGTTATAGCTATTCAGTATTATCATCCCAACTTAAGTCGTGGGAACGTACATCCTCGAGTGCTTTTTGGTCCTTCTTTTTGAAACCACTGGCGGCGACGACAACGTCAAGGCGGAAGCCCTCATCGTTAGGATCTTGGGTCTCTCCCGCTTCACGCATAGTGTTCTTAAATCGTGGGTAAAGAGCGCTTTCATAACGGAAGCGCCGACGGAAGAATGTTCGAATACACTCGACATCTCGATTGAAATACCTGTGGGACCACAGATATAATAAGACTACTGGCGTGGAAGCTTGCCAACTTACCATTCTGCGTTCTCGTGAGAGGTGCTAACCATTTGTGGAAAGTCGATGACCACAGGCTCTCCAGTCTCACGCTTGATGAGGATGTTGAATTCATTGAAGTCACCGTGGATTAGCCCAGCACGCGCGAAACGAACGATGAGGTCCATAAGTGATGAGTACAGTTTTCCAGGTGATTCAATCTCATCTACCTGCCGTCTGAGTTCTATATTAGTATCAACAAGCGGTTGACTTCGAAAGAAAACTTACAAGGGGTAGGCGTCAATGAATTCCATGAGGATCGTGTGACGTGCTTGATCGACCGGTGTGGGGACCGGAAAGCCATGTTCATGTAAGATCTGCCACAAACATTGATTTTTTTGGTCGCCTTTGCCTGCTTCAAAGCACTAACCTTCATGAAAGCCCACTCTTTTTGGGCCGCAAGACGAGACATGTACATCCACGAAGCAGACTTGCGCTTTCCTAAGTAGTCGCGCTTCTCCTTGATTGCACGGAATGAGATACGACCAAGTCTAGCAACGTATAAGACATAAGGGTAAATGAAGGAACGAGTCCTGACCTATGTAACTTGAGGACCATCTCCTTTCCTTCTGCATTGGCAACAATGTAGATGTCTATGACAATATTAAAAGTGCTAACAGCAAAATGCGGCAGATGCGTACCAGATTCTTTACCAACTCCGATCTGGTTACCAACAGAGTACATGGAGTCTCGTTTCGAGAGCGCACGCATAGCCAGGTAGTCATATCCACCGTATGTCAGGCGATACCCGTCATCTATGAAAGAAGATGTAAGCATGCTGTCTAGCATAGTGTTGATATTAGCAATTATAAACGTACCACTCACATTTAGCATTCTGAACTTTCGCAATCAGATTTCGCTTTGCCAACTCTCCTATGTGTTTGTTGACACCGCCGCTGCGCAAACCGGATATCTGGGCGATCAACGTCGTTGGTACTACTTCATGGTTCTTGGAGCCCATTTCTACCTGGAGACCATGTTCACAAAAGACGGATAAAGTTTCAGAAGATGTTGCGTACTGCAGTCAGCACCCGGAATTCATCCGAGGTGATGTACCGCAGATCTGTTGCGTCAAGCTTCATGGTAGAGCAATCGCAGGAACGTGCGCTTCCGTAAAGCAAGATTACCGAAAACTAGTATCCCACGTCAGTCTTGTAATCACTTTTTCTTTTCCGTAGAGCAAGAGCAAAAAAAGTAGCTGCAGTGATTCTATGAGCTGAACAAAATATTTTTACAGATATTCTGTCGTCTCCAGAGGAAGGAAGTAAACGAAAAGCAAGAAAGCCAAGATACACGTGATCAAACGAATGAAAGTACATTTGGCTACAGATCCGTAACTCAATCGAAAACAACAAGCACAAGCCGTTAATACATCCGATTTCTCGTTTCTCATGTCCACCATCAAGAAAGCAAATAACGTTCTGGAGCCTTCTTGCTTCTTTTTGGGCTTGTCCTAATGGCATTTCTAGCTCAGTACCACAGCACTCGCTGAACTTTTGGATACGGAAGAGCACACTGGGCCGTACATCATTGAAGTCTCACTTGCCAGTAGCCTCTCAGACAAGGATCGGCACTCGGTCTGGAGTATTTTTTCTGCCAATATGTACCAGTTGTGAGCGCCCGTCTTGGTTTACTGTTATCGACTGCTATACTGAGTCGCGCCGTTTCTTGAGACAAGCTACGAGGGGTCTTCTTTCGGCTGGAATCCTCCTAAAAAGAAGCGAGAGCTCTTTCATAAGCACGGACGATTTTTGATCGTGCGCAGTCTGCCAACCCCGACCAACGAACAAGAAGATGGTATAATTGGTCGGCAAGAATCAGAACCCGACCCAGAGATCCTCGCGTACTCCATCTTTCGATTTGATCAGGAGGAAGGGGAAGACGTTCTTTATTGGTGAGGCTGGAAGGAGTTACCACTCGCAGAAATTGAGAGGCAATTTCAACGTTTATTTCCAGCTACGAGCTACAAGTATCCTCGAACGTAAAACGCTCTGGTATTGGAAAACGGCTGATGGACGCACTGTGCCAAATTGGACAGAAAACTGGGATGGAAAAGGTTATGCTTACAATGCAATCAGGTTTGTTGCTTTCAGATCCTTTTAAGAGAAGTCCCTAACTGGGTTTAGCAAACACTGAAGCGCGCAAATTCTATACAGCTATCGGGTAAGTCTGTGTGACCGTGAGGTTGGGAAACTGACTAAAAAGGGTCAACTGTAGGTTTGTGATTGATCCGTCGTCGCCCAATTTTACAGGCGACGACACAGATGGAGAATGGGTGGACGAGGATGACGAAGAATACGATTATGAAATAATGTCAAAGAAATTGTAGTTTGCGGCCTGTTGACGGACAGACTGTTGAAGCTTCAACTTAGTAGTCAAATATGAATTATATGCATGTAAAGTGCTCAGTACGTAAACAAGTAGCCTGTACTAACAGCAGGTTCACCATATCAATGTGCGTTCTATGATTCTACCAATGGAAAAAGTCCGGTTTCCGTAGCTGTCCAAAAAAGTGTCCATAAAAGAATTGAAAATGAGTGGGACGGAAGAGTGTCGAACAAGATGTCAAATCTAGCTGCATGAATATTCGCATCAAGTTACTATATAAATGGGATGTTCAACATGAAATCGTTCAAACCCAAACCCAGGTGATTGGGACACGACCCTCGGAAGGGTCGGCAATCTGCTGGAACGCGGCGGGAGACATGTCAAGGTCGGTCATCTCACAGCCCTCACAACGATCTGTGAGGTTGACAACGACGCTCTTACTACCGCCTGAGACAACAGGTTAGCAGGGAAGACAGTCGAGGAATGCGTCTACAAGTTGTGTTTCAGACTTACGAATGATCTTGACTAGCTTATTGCACATCGGGTTGTTATTAGGGTTGACGCCATCATAGCCACTACAGACAGTGTTAGTAAGCCTGAACAGAGATGTGTCTGAAAGTGCCTTACGGGAAAGTATCGAATAGGGCATGGCTCGCGGCGGCGATGTAATCCCCATCATTGTTCACAATACCGCAGGCACCCATACCAGTCTTGTAGAAAGTACCTTGACCGGCCTGAGTACCGACCATGAACGACGGTCCGGCATTCCCGGCACCACCAGTAGTAGGAGCGTCTGAGGTGGTAGTCTGCACCTGGGAGGTGACCGACTCGACAACTTGGGCGTACTGCTGGACATTGTTCGAATCTGTTGTTGTTTTCTGAGCGTAGACGCTCGTGTCTGTGGTAGTCGGCGCTGCGGTCGGCGTTTCGACTGGCGCTGAGGACGTTGTGGCCGGGGGTGAGGGCGTGGATGACGGGGTCTCCACCGGCGGCGTGACACTCGTGCTGGTAGGCTGTGGACGCTGCCTGCAGCGCACCGTGTCCCCGCGCTTGTTTACAGTCGTGCGCGAAAGCACTGCAGCTGATGACTTTGGGGGACAAGAGTACGAACGAGCATTGTGGCGTCCGACGGCGTGGTGGCGCCTGTGCGCGGCGCCGTGCCGACGCCCAGAGAGTGACGCTGACGCCGAGAGCGCGAGAAGGGTAAGAACGAAAAAGTTTGAGAGCATGTAGATCTCGATTGTAGAAAGCGGGGGTTTTTTTTTGAATGAGTGAGCGGTGTCGAAAAAAAAAAAGAGTGACTGGAGGGTTCTCTGAACTAGAGACCGTTGGAGGTGGTATATGGCAGAAAGGTGGTGAGGTGGCTGAAAGTCTCGTGAACTGGAATGGAAGGTTTGTTAATAGGACGACAGGGGGTGACAATTTGGAGGGCGGCCGGTGCCTTGGCTTGGCCGCCGTACATCGCAAGTCACATTTCTGAATGTACCCATTCACGTTATAGGGTCGTTGGCAGGTGCCAAACACCGGCTTGCTAAGTTCCTCATGACATATGCACACTAAAACCAGGGGACAGTACCCACTTTAGAACGCTCCGGTCTGCCAGCACTTGTTCATGATCAAGAAAACGGTGCCTCGTAAGCTTCAAACGGTGACGGCCGGTGAATGCAGCTACAGTCAGCGTGGTCTTCTAACTTCAGCGGATCGCGACGTACGTCAGCTCGCAATCACCAACCAGGATGACGCAGCCTTGGGCCTTAGGTGTCGACCGAATCGTGACATTTAGAAAGCCGAGTGCTAATTGACGATTCCTGGCTGCACAAAATCAAAGGATTGGCGCAACATGGGAAGCAGAACCTCGGCCATCCGCGCTCACAACAGAGGCACTCTGGCCCCCTTTCCACCTTTCAAGCACACCCTCCTCTCCCCCCTCCTGCACTCTGCTCCGTTCTGTTACACAGTCAAGTAAATCCAGAGTCGCGCACATCCATTTACTCCCCACCGACCTACCGCAAAAATAGAACTCGCACTATTGGTCCGACATTCAATGATGATCCAAGTGGTATAGATTGCAGCATTTAGCACAGCTACGATAATCGAGGTACGGAGGGTCTTCACTAACGCTTTCAAAGCGAACCATCGAGGGAGATAGAAGAGTCCGTGTACAGAATACGAGAGAGAAAAAAAACAGGATGAAAGAGCAACAGCAAACGCTCAGCGTGGGAAGGTGCAAGGCAGCGACTCGTACATCAGGTGCGCACAGCGTAGTCGGACGTTAAAAAAGGTCGAGCGGGACGTTCAATTCCAGGTCCAGGTGATGGGGATGCGGCCCTCGGCGGGGTCGCCGAGTATGTTGAACGCACTCGGCGAGAAATCAAGGTCAGACACTTTACAGCCAGTGCAGCGGTCGGTGAGCGCGACTACGACGGACTTGGAACCGCGACGTGCAGTGACGGTCCTGCCGCACATCGGGTTGTTGTTCGGGTTCTGCCCGTTGTATCCACTGCAAGAGCGAGTCAGATTAGGTCGCTGGTACGTCCCTAAAACGTAGGAAGGACTTACGGGAAGTTGTCGAACAACAGGTGGCTGACTGCCGCAATGTGCTCACTGTCGTTGTTGACGATGCCACATGCGCCGAGGCCAGTGGCGTAGAAGGTGCCATCGCCAGTCTGAGTACCAACCATGAAGGAAGGAAGGTTGCCTGTGGACTGGGTGGT